>JAQJVL010001734.1:39541-119015 GCA_035578905.1 Stictocephala bisonia | reverse complement strand
TGTACCTATGTGCATGTTATTATTAATAAAGAGTTTTTGATTTGATTTGATTGGGGTGACTTCCGAACACCACCAGTGACCGGGCAGGCGGGCTGCATGCAAGGACGGGATCGCTCAGACGACGGTCACCCATCCAAGGGACAGCCACGCTCGATGTTGCTTGACTGCGTTATCTTGCAATAACGTCGGAACCCGGTCCGGCCATTGGCAACATTATAATGCAACAGATAGAGTAACTGCGAACTATTGCAAGTGAAGGATCCACCCACCCACCTATACACCCACAGTGATATTGACCCATCCGCTCTATTGAGGTTTACCAAATTGTTATGCAATGATAATAGTTGTATTAAGCAAACGATTCCTTACAACTTTCTAATTAAATATTTCTTTCCACATAAAATTTAATTCACATGATCCATCTATTACAGATTTATTATAGATGCTGCCACCTAACCTCCTCTTCTCAAGTTGCATTACTAATACTATTCAGAGAAGGGAACCACATTAGTTTGCTGGAATAATGTACTTTATGGTACATACTTTATGGTAAGTAAGGGGCCATAAAGTACACTCACGTTTTCAAAAAAATTATTATAGATTGTCTCATCATGCTGGAAAACTATCAGAGCAGTGAATCAGTCACATTTGGCTGAGTGAAAATATTATGATGTTCCTTGTATTATATCAATTTACCTGAGCTTGCTACAACCGGGGACTACTGGAGTTATTTTGTAAATTGAAAAATAACTTTATTTAAGAGGCCAAGTTAGGACTAACAAGTCATATGAATTTTATTTATATGGCCTGTTTTAGTGAAAGGCCTTTCTTCAATAAAAATTACTATGTAATTTTATTGTACTATGTAATTATGTGTAATGTAACAAGTATTTTGCTACAATGTTCCAAGAGGGAAATAGCAGTCCTCCTCTTAACAGGCAACATTAGCAACATAACGCATTCACGTACTAAGTAACTGAAGTAAATGTAATAATAAAGAACCCTACACACAATTGCTCTCTATTTTGAAAAAAAATATAAAAAGTGGATATATTTACTATACATTTGGTAAGATCACTAATCAACAGGAGAGTTCATTCATATTATACAGGTAAATAATTTGTAAATTACCGGTACTGTTGTTATTACAGTTGACTTACAATAGTCCGACATTTAACAGTCCAACACGCTCGGTAGTTCAACGCCAACTGAATCACCACCAATCTAGGCTGTGCTGTGTACAGTGTAAATATTTCACGTCTCGACAGGATTGACACGTCTAAGATAATTCTGTCTTGCGTTCAGTTGGGACTGATGTGCAGTGTAACACAGACGACACAATTATTGCGGAAGCCGTGGAGACGGAATATGTGATCAACTGTGACGGACGAAGCTATGTCGTCTGCCAACATTATAATACACTGGTGTGAGAAATGTGAACTTGACCTTAGCAACGTCCTTCACAAAACTTTGACTCATATTTAAGATACCTTCTGAATTACAGAACTGGTTAGGTAATACTCGTACGATCTTTATATTTATCACATGGGAAAGTGGTAACTCCTGGTGATACACCACCACTTTAACATTTATCAGACATATTGTGACATTATAAATTCTCATTCTGATTACTATACGGAAATTGAGACTGATCATCTCATTTTAATATTTATCAATTTTGGAGTGCTCCCAAAGTTGTCCAATTTATCAGGATGGGATTAACTGAATGTCAAAGTACTGCTTTTTGACATTATTGGTAGAACAATAAACGTACTGATAAGCCAGAGCTCAAACTTTACCTAGAGAGCGCACCGTTCTAGCCACTAAGTTAGCCGTTGATGTTTAGCCTGTCGTGGTCTGCCGTTTGTGGAGTGAAGCCTACCTACTCGTCACCCTCCGGTCTTCCTAACCGCCGTTGGATCATTCTGGGGATTTATTAAGACTTTTGAGGCAAGAACTGAGCACATACTAATTAACTTTGCATAAAGAAATACTTCAAGAAAATTGGTCCACACTGTTTTAAAGCTTATTTTAACAATTGCTAACTCTCAAAGTATCTTTTAAGTCTTAATCTGAGTGTTATATATTATGCTTTTGACCTTTATAATTAATTGTGTTTGCATATGATTTAATAGAAAACATACGGTTTATAATTATTTAAAGTATCAATTGTCAATCTTGTTGACAGTAAGAGAAGAGTTTAAATAAAGTGTATTAGATGGTTATTCTATATGAATTGAATGGTTAGTTTTTATTTCTGCAAATAAGTGTTTTCTATTTTTATCAAATCTTATTTTTATATATGAATAAATACATAACACTGAGGGAGATAACTGATAGTGTGTCTCAACTAGCCTTCCACTTTCTGCAGAGGGGAAAGTTCGTCATTCTCACCCTTCTACAATCTGCAAATGAGGTGGCACCCTGTTACCGTCTTCTGGATGTGGTCGACCCCGACCTTCTCTGCTGAGCTGAGCAAAAACTTTGTTGCCTTAACACTTAATTATGAATTATATCTTTTAAAATGGGAAGTCCTCTTCCTAGTATTTATTAAATTA
Organism: Stictocephala bisonia; assembly: GCA_035578905.1. Classification (NCBI taxonomy): domain Eukaryota; kingdom Metazoa; phylum Arthropoda; class Insecta; order Hemiptera; family Membracidae; genus Stictocephala; species Stictocephala bisonia. The sequence continues at coordinate 116,457 of JAQJVL010001734.1, read as the reverse complement.
TGATTAAACTATAATGTAATATGTAAATTAAATTAAATTTTTACTTCATAAACATAAAATTTTATTTATATATGATTAAACTGTTCAGAATGAAAACAAGACTCACTCAAATTGGTAGTGGTAACAAAGTCACTCATGTTATTACTCGATGTGTCTGAATTATTTTGAGCCAGGTGTTGAGCAGCAGATGATGTTGAAGGTCCTCCCGTTGAAGGACACTCTGCTTGTGCCTCATAATAAGTGATATGTAAAGGAACATCAATGTCGTTAATGTCTAAAACAGAAAAAAAAAACACATTTACAGCAAATCTGATTAACCCTTTGTGTCTGAAGGAGTATTTTTAGTTTGTTCTCGGTGTTCGAATGGCCAGTTGTACTGGCCATCATAATTTGCTCGCAAAGTGCACATTCGATTTTGCTGTAATGTTGCCAGAGCTCGAATGTCCAGTAGGGTTGGCCAAGATAGAATACATGTATTGCTCAAATGGCCAGTACCACTGACCGCTAAACACAAACTTTATTTTATAATATTGTATTTGTTTTACAGTGCCTGGTTAGTGCTGAAACCTATCAGATTCCTGAACTAAATAACCATCTGTTCGTTTACATTGCTTTCGAGCCAAATACTGTGTTGACAGTAAGGTTACGTAGCAGCGTTGTACGAGTGATATTGTAGTGTGATAATAGTGATTGATCTGAATCTCATTTCATGTTCTTAATCAGCTGTAAATGTTATTATTTTGTATATACTTCTAATTAATATCATTTAGCAAAAAATTGAAAGACCAAGAAAAAAGTTAAATACTTCAAGTATATATATTATTGTTAACTCCCACTTTATAACAATATTTTTATAAATGTGTGTTATTAATTTCCATTTACAAATTATATTTCATAAATGTATGTTTATCTTAGTATTAGTAAGTTTCAATAAACATTATTTGTAAATTACCTTTTAATTGCCCTTTTAACATTTGAAAATAACACAGTAGGCATTCAAAAACAAATACAACCTTGTGAGGTAAACAACAAATATGGCTGCCGAGGCGGCAGTGAAAGTAGGGCGGCCATTGGTACTGGCCATTCGAGCATCGAGGACAATTATGACAAAACAAATGCGAGTTGGCTGTGACATCGTGTAGCCAGTACCACTGCCAATTTGAGCACAAAGGATTAAAGTATACGTTCTTGAAGAAACCAGATTGATAAAATACCAAACAGTTATATACGTTTACACTGCATGATATAGTAGTATATATGATCTACCTTGCGGGGAACTGGGATACTCCCTAGGCATCTCATTTTCAATCGAACCATAAGAACGTAAGCTGAATAACTTTAGCAACATATAAAGAAAAATTGCAAAACTAGGTAAAAGGTTGTTTTATTGATTCTAGCAACCTCTTGTGAGTTATTTCACAGTTTTTCAGGTCCTATTTATAAGCAAGTAGACTTTTACTAGACGTTTGGCTATGAGGTGGGTCAAGGCAGCAGGGTGGTTGCAAGTGGCTAAAAATCCCTCTATTGGCTGGAGAAGATGTATTTTAAACCAATGAAATGCCATGAGGAGAGTTTCTCACCATCGAATATGATACCTCAATCATGTCATGACAAGACTCTCATGTTAGTGCATTACCGACTTGACTTTTACTGATAGATAGCAAGCACAATTCAATTGGTATTGTATTGCAAATGAATTAGTACGGTTGTTTGAATAAAATATTCAGCTGTTTGAGTTGCAGAATTATTCTACTTAGTTTTGTTTACATATCAATTAATCGAATACAATAATCGAAATAAAAAATCGATATCATATTACATATCGCTTTAACCCTTTAACCAATAATTAATGTGGAATCAATCAATATGTCGTAGCTTGTCAGATGCGTTATATAATAACAGTTGTTTGCTGCTGTGCACCAACAATGAAAAATTTTGCCACTATAGAAACACAATCCAACGACAGGTAACCGCGCTTTCCTATTCAAATTAGTTACTTTGAGATTCAAATGACAGCTACTCTGGAAAGAATAAAGTCCAGTTTGTGATAGTTAATTTCTCTTGAATAGACCTTTCATTTGATACCAAACTCGACTTAAGATTACAATGAAAATTTTCTTTCAACTCCTCGTGGGCCGTCCCCCAGAAAAGATGAAATGTTGCTAATGGTGTCACAAAGTATGTTCTTTGAACCATGATCATGTACAAGATTTCACTTTTACAAGTGAAGTTATACAAATGTTAACATTCAAAAGAATTCTTGTACATGCATAAAAAATGGTCAATATATTTAAATTAACTAAATAGTAACATAAATTAACTAAATAGTAACATAAATTAACTAAATAGTAACATAAGTCAGTAATTAACAACTAATTAAAAGATAAAAATAACAGTATTGTAATTACATTTTACTGGTATGGTTAGTTGGGGTACAAAAATTCAGAGTGAATAAAAACAGTTTTCCACAAGAAAACTCTTTTTGTTATTTTTAAAAGATGATACTGAAATGCTAGTTTAAAATGATCTGGCGATCTATTATAAAATGCAGGTCCTAAATATTGTATTGATTTACAGGACATTTTATTACTATGATGGGGTACAATTAAATTTTTTAAATTTCTGATAGAAAAAATCATACCCATATGGTTGTGGGAATGAACATTCTGAATATGTTTCAAAGTGTAAACTGATACGGAGTAGATAAAAATTGAAGGAAAGGTTAGGATACGTTCTCGCAGAAACACTTGAGAAACGCCTACAGCTCTCTAAACCCCCCAGACCAAACACCAAACTTATAGCCCTCTTTTGCAACTTGAAGACCCTTTGTAAGAAAGAAGATGAAGAAAGAAAGAAGCGGTTCCCCATGACATTATGTCGTACGAAATCACAAAAGCAAAGTAGCCATGATATACAATTTTCAGTACACTACTCCTCAGGAAATTGGAAAAATATCACAAGGAAAACAATACATAGTTGAGCTTATAGCAAAGGGCTTCGACATGCTGGCGCCAAGGAAAACCAGCATCCAAATGAACACCCAAGAAACATACTGAATCAACTTCAGTGATGTCGACCTCATCCAAAGTAACAACGCTCTTAGAAACTGTCTGAGATTGAAAGTGAAGAATGGAGGTCTTGTCAACATTGAGGAATAAATCATTACTACCGAACCAAGAATTGATTTTGTTTATTGCAGAGTTTAATTGAAGATTTAATGCTATTGAACTGTCTGTCTGAATGATGACTGTATTATCATCAGCATATTGAGTATCGCGAGCTTCAGGGACATAAGAACTGAAATCGTTCACATATAAGGCAAAGAGAAGAGGCCCCAAAATAGACCCTTGAGGAACACCCATTAAGACCTAATGAAATCTGACCTTGCTGTGCCAAAAGAATTAACAACCTGTACACTCTGGTAATCATTTGACAGATGGACATGAACCACTGTAGGGGACAGCTTCTGATACCATAGCGTTCCAACTTATTAAGAAGTTTCATATGGTTAACTGTGCCGAATGCTCTTGTAAGTCGCAAAAAACACAGGATATATGATTTTGAAAATTAAAAAACATGTTTAGAAAATTGGGCAACGGCATCGAGGGTGGACTTAGACAGAACAAATCCAAATTGAGTGTCACTTAAAATGGAATTCTTGAGTAGGAAGTCAGTGAGTCTAACATGAATGAGATGTTGAAAACTTTACTGATGATTAGTAAAATAGAAATGGGACGCTACTGTTTTACCAAAACCTACAGCCTTTCTTAAAAACCGGGAATACCAAAAAGAGCTTCATATCTGATGGAAACTTTCCCTGAAGAACTGAGTTAATGAACAATTTAGTTGAAGGAGCGCTAAGGGGTAAAGCAACCCATCTGATAACAGAAAGGACTCATTTAAAAAACGTCAAGTGATGACTGGTTTTCAAAGATGAATTTGTTTTATACATTTCAAGAGAAGTTTTTGGTACAATAAAGAAGCTTGTTGGACAGTTTTTTATATTATAAGAGCTGTTAGTACAAATATTGGTTCGGTGGGGCACTTATGAAAAAACTGTTGAACATTACAGCGATTTGATGTGGATCAGAAACCGTTACTCTCTTATATTGTAGCTCTTGAATATATATTTTTTTAGATATCTGTTTTCAGAGACGATGTTCCATACAATCTTGGCAACATTGTTACTTTTTTCAAACGGCTTTCGACCTGAGATGTTTTAAGAGATGAAATTAAAAGCTGGTAATTTTTGTTGTTGACTTTATTCAATATTCTATGTTGTTCGGAAGGAAAGTCACTCTGCAAAATATACAGGTCCTCGAGACGTTCTCTGGCCATCAGAACTTTCCTGTCCACCAATCAGGTTTGTGGTACTTTAATTACTATGTAATTAAAGGAAAATCAAGGCTAAAACATGATGACACTTGACTAAGGAATACTGGTTAAATAAATATGTCGTCAGGTAAGAAGACATTATCCCAATAATTGAAATCTAGAAGTTAAACAGAAAACATTAATATTTGTTTCTGAAAAAAGTCGGAAAGGGGCGGAGTTACAACCCTTACTAGTCATAACTCCCAAAACCATGACTGTCACAATCTGTGCTTCGTAATTTTTTTCTACCCTGTATAATTGTTTGAGTTTTATCTATTGAATCATTATTGCCAGTACATTTTTTACAAAAACAAAATTAGTAACATTATTTTTATAAAATTGTATTTAAGTTCAATGCCAATTTTATCTTGGTAGTAATAATTTTCAATTTTAGAATCAAGATAATCACTTAAGCCAGTTATATGAAAAAGCACATAGATGTCACATAAATTAGCCTACACATGGATTCTCTGTAGTACTTAGTAAAATGATTACAAAATAGCACTCTATTTTCATACCAAAACAGACCGATTGCTTTAAAACAAAACTACCACCAATTATCTATTAAGATAAAAAGACTGAAGGAAAAACATGAAATCATTACATTATTGTTCTATTTAAAAATCTAAATGAGCATTTATTGTTTTAAATATTTAAAAACTATATACAGTTTAAACGTCTTTGGCTAAGTATGTTTCAGATTCACATAACATTTGTAGTAAGTATACGCACATCCAAGATCAAATGTAGTGGTGGGAGGAATATCACTAATCTAGCAAAGGTTATATTTGCTTATTTATCACTCTTTGTGTCCACATAAGATATATATATATATATATATATATATATATATATATATATATATATATATATATATATATATATATATATATATATATATATATATATCGGTGTTTGGATTTTATGAACAGTCTGATTTTATAATTACAACACACAACTTGTCATAGGTAGTTTTACAGAATCAACTTTGAGAAGTGCAAGATCTAGGGTGGGAGGCTTGTCTTAAGAACTATAATTTATTAAAAAGGTTTTTTAAATTATATCCTCCATAAAAGAAAATAGTTTTCTTTAACAATAAAAAAAAATATGACAAGATAAATTTAAAAGTTGGAAAAAAACAAATGTACTTTATAAACATTATGAGGAAAAGCCCTGCCTATACACTTTCCTTCTTCAACTTTAGAGGGAAAAGGGCACTGTCAGATCTACAAGTAACTACTTACCATATACCAATCTAAATGATTCAACTTATTGAACTTAGGTTAGATAGCTGAACTATCTTTCCCTGAAAAGAACTGACGTATTAATCACCAAAAGTAGTAGATAATAGTGATATTTACCTTTCCCACCATAGAGGAACTCCCCAAACATGCAGGTATTGCTTAGTTTAAATAACAATACAGTTGACTCGCGATAGTCCGACATTTAACAGTATGACATGCTCAGTAGTCCGACGTTGTTTAGTCATCAATCTTAGCTGTACTGTGTACAGAGCAAACTTTTCATGTTTCGACAGGATTGACACGTCTCAAGTATTTTGGTTAGTTTCTAGTTGCGTTCAGTAGATGCTGACGTGCAGTGGGGTACACAGATGGCACAAGACAACACAATTTAGTAGGCTGGAGCCGGAATACATGATCAGCAGTGACGAAGCTATGTCGAATGCCAACACTTGGATATGCTGGCGTGAGGAACGTGAACTTGACCTCAGCAACGTTTCAATGTTGAAAGACATTTGAGAAAAAGCCATCACCAAATGTTTGCATAAAAAGAATCTAAATACTATCACAGATTTCTAACATGTTTAGACTGTAGTATGTAGGCTATGTACTGTCCAAACTTTCTAAATCATTATTTGATTGTGTCAATCACAACCTTCTATTGGCAAAACTTGAAAGATATGGCATTCGTGGCCCTCCTTACTCGTGGCTCAAATCATACTTGGACGACAGAAGTCAATGTGTTCAAATTGGTGATTCATTTTCTAATAGTAAAAAAGTTCATTGTGGAGTTCCACAGGGGTCTATTCTAGGCCCGGTTCTCTTCCTGGTTTACGTTAACGAGGTAGGGTCTTCTGTCTTGAGTGGAAATATCGTTCAATACGCGGACGATACAACACTCTGCTTCAAAGCTGAGTCCATTCCTGCACTTGAAATTGAAGCGTTCACTAATCTTAATGCCTGTGTTCAGCAATTTGAAATGGAATATTTATCTACAAACCATTCAAAAACAAAATACATTCATTTTTCTTTAAGAGATCAAGAGTCTTGCTTAAAGCCACTGATAATGGTTGATGGCATTCTTCTTGATGAAACAAACATTGTCAAGTTCCTGGGAATTCACCTAGATAGGGGGTTGACCTGGAGCTGCCACATTGACAGCGTTTGTGCAAAAATTGCCTCTGGTATTTTTGCTTTGAGAAACATTTCAAAATTTTGCACAGTTAAGGTACAGTTAATGGCCTATTTTGGTCTCATTTACCCTCACCTTACCTACGGAGTAAGACTGTGGGGTAGCTGTTCCTTAGACAAACTTCAAAGAGTCTTTCGGCTACAAAAAAGAGCAATACGAATAATTTCCAAATTAAAAGTTAGAGAGTCATGCAAACAGTCCTTCAGGGAATTAGGTTTGCTAACGCTGCCTTGCATTTACATTTTGGAGACTGCACTCTATTGTAGATTCAAATGTAATTTAACACGAGGTAGCGACATCCATCAACACGAAACAAGAAGTAGTCACAGTTTTAGAGTGGCTCGGCACCGTACATCGGCCCTGGAACGCAAACCGTCTGTAGCAGGCGTCAAAATTTTAAACATTCTCCCAGATTATATAAAAAGGGAACAAAATTTCAACAAATTCAAGTCTCGATTAAAAGGCTACTTAGTGGCTCTCGCTTGTTATTCTGTGGGTGAATTTATAGCTGACTCCTAATTTGCGGACGGCTCGGGAGAGATCCTTGTATGAATGTTAGTGCTGTAGAAGAGTGTTTGTAGTGAATGAATGCGTTAATCTGTGAACGAATGAACTCCCCCACTAAGCTTTGCTGGAATTGTTACTATAGTTATTTTAACACATCACTTAATGTATCATTAGTTTGTAGGATCATTTTTATTATAATATGACTTTTGCTATACGATATGTACATATTGTCAAAAAGCAATAAAACTATTTCATTTCATTTCACTATTTCATTTCATTTAATGTGATAAATCTGTTAATATAAAAAACAATTAAAGCATAAATTAATTATTTTTAATCTTTGATATGTAGTCCAATACATAGTGCCTAAAAAGCATCGTAAATTTGATTTTCTAAATTTATAAAGTGATACTAAGACAACATTTGGTAATCTAACACCCCACCGGTCCCGTTCAAGAGTAAACTATAATTATTTTTCCTCAAAGTTATCTTTTATGATAAACGGATGAAAATAATAATTATTGCATTCAGTTAATGGAGTCAAATAAACAGGAGACAAGACATAAAATTACAAATTTGCAAAAAAAAGAAAAAATACAAACATTTATAAATACAGACTCGGAGAAATCCTACTCTCTATATTACTGAAACAACCTGACAGAGTGAAAAAGCCCTCACATCATGGCTGCAAATGAAGCACACAGCAGTGTACTGAACATATTTTCAGAGTCATATACATTTTGAACAGTAGTTTTTTTAAGTTGTAGTTTTCTTAGTAAACTGTTGTATGCTGAAGCAACAAATAAAAATGTATTACTTTAATAATGTTAAAAACTTCTTTTTCTTCTTTCCCGTAACCTGAACATTACACAAACCCTGACTCCACATTAGTTTGGGTTTGTGGTACTCTACTGTACCCTCTACACTAAGCCTAATCAACAAAAATATTTACTAATATTAACAAAACAAATAAAATTATTTCAGAGCCAATAAACAATATTAGTAGGCAATCAACAGTTCAAACTGGCACCGTGTACTGCATATTTGTTCATGGGACATGCCCTTCCTGCTAGCGATCGTTTAGCTCCAGCCCTTTATTCTATTAGGTTTATTTTTAATTTGAATCTCAATACAATGTATTTAGGTACTTTTTGTTTATTGGTGAAAATAAAAATGCTACCACGGAAATAAAAAAAGCTATGTATAATTTTTTAGCATTTTTTGCTACATGTACTTTATTAGCTTTAGTTAAAAGAATATATTAAATATTCCAAAAAATTATAAAAACCACCATCAGTCATTGTGTGCAAATTGTGTAAGCCGCACTTTTGCATATTGTAATCATAATAAAAAAATATAAAATAATATTTATGATTTTTTCAGGAACTTCTGAATAGAAATATAAAAGAATTGTAAGATTTCAGCCAAAAATAAAGTTTTTACATAATATAATAACATACTATGACCTATTGTGGTCCCGTAAATAAAATATAATCATTATTTTGAGTGAACAGAAATAATAATACAACTTTTTTTATGAATATCTTAGATTATACGTGTATGCTACATTAGTATGAGTAATACCCTATCTGTGAAAACCTTGTTTGCTCAATTTGGATAAAAAATAAACGTTTAGACCAGTACCTACATTAAAATATGTCAAATCACATCTGAAATGAAACACACGAAACCTTAGAACTACAATATAAAATTAAATATTTTACTCACTCTTAGTTCTGTATCCCAGGTTGCAATCTCCAAGAACTTGTGTTTACCATATTTATATACTTTATAAAGTATTTGAAAAAATAAAATATGTTTCAAGTTATGTGAATAGGGCTAGGCTAGGCCTAGCCTAAAATGTGCAGAGAATAGGCCTACTTTATAGTGGATGTTGCAATTCATTCATATGAATGAATTAAGTGCATGATTTATATTAATTCACAGAATAAAACAATCACACAACAAATTATTTACTAAAAATACTGACACGGACGAAGTAAACATAGCAACTTCGACGTCGTACACAATGGCGTTGCATTGCCGGCCGGTCAACGAACCAGAACTGTATACATGACCACAGCCAACCTACAGCATGAAATTTCCTTTAGATGGTACCAATCGACACATCGGCTCTCTGTCTTTCTACCTATTTTTATGTTTATTTCTATCACAATATATAACTTATTTATTACACTTTTCAGCGCTTGAAGTGCCGCATCAAGCCATTGAAAAAACATGCAAACAAGGGTATACAAAAACATTTTTGGTAAAACACCCAAAGTGCACCTATAACAATGCAATTTATTTTGTTGGCTAGAGTATTTAATTCTCTGCAGACTGACAACGTGTAGGCCTGATTCTGACTATTGGTTACTGTAAAGTAATGCGAAAAACATCAGTAATTTTTCTCCCTCTAGATCTCCGTCAAGCGGGAATTGAGTGGGGGTTTCTTGTTGCACGTTTTAATTTTATTTCCTACGTTTATAAAATTGCACACAACAATTAATAAAAATCTGGAATGTATAGAACAGAACATTCTGCATCGATTGCACAGTACCAAGTTTGTCGCACTTGCTTGATGATAAACATGTTTTATTGATTTTAACACAACAGCACTGTAACGGGTAACGGATGTGTCTACTCTCATAACTATACATTTATTACACATGGCGCACGACGTACCCGGTTTTTCAAAAAGTTGGGGTTTTCACCATCAGATAAAAACTTAGTTTTTATTTTTTCATAAAAATACCAGTTACCCGTGGATGAAATCAACCTCCTCAACAGATATAAACTCAAATTTCACCACTTTTTCAACAAGAAATTGTATTTTCAAAGGTGACAAGAAAGTGCATAATTACCTGGGACCAATATAAATTAAATAGCTAACTAAAACATATCCCTGTTTTATTTACACTTTTACTTATATTCTTCTTACTTAAATAACTAAATTTGTTCTTTACCTGAATCCGAATCAGAGGTGTAAGTGGGTCGAAGATGTAATTTATGTCGTGAAGGTCTCTCTGGACGTTCCATTTCTGTAAAATTAATAGTAGTTTAAATAACTGTAGGCTAGAATACATTATTAATTTACTCCTTAAATACATCGATCTACAGTGGCCTAAATTACTTTAATGTTAGGCCTACTAAGTTACTATACTGGCTAGAAAGTGCATAGGCCTAGCCTGGTTACCAATCTTATTTCTAAAAACATCTAGTGAATATAAAAAGATCCGCTGTTAGATCTACAAACGGACTAATGATAGGCTAGTATATGTTTTATTTATCTTTAAAACTCACGTTTTGCAGGAACTAATGGTTTTATTGAAGACCTTATCAATGAATTTTATTAAGTTTTGTCACAGTACATTTTACTTACATATTTAATTTATTCTTTGCACTGTGAATTCACTCAGCCAACATCAATTTGGTAGGCCTAGTGTAAATAATTGCAGCATGGAAACATATGTTTTGTAGCTACAGTAAGCCTAAGTTTATTGTATACTATTACAATCTTGGAAATCGAGTGAGAAAACACCTATGAGCCAATTAGACTGTCCTCAAAATCATAAATAGGCTTAAGAGAGAACCAAAGAAACCACCAGAACAAAGTTGCCAGATACAGGAGTTTAACCCCTTCGCTTCCGACGTCCGTTATATCGGACGTCATGGTTTTTTCGAAAACTTCCAACGTCCGATACATCGGACGTCCGCGGAAAATTTTTTTTCAGTTACTTAAATTCGTCCGATTATCATGAAACTATAGCAACGTATGCATAAACATACAGGTTACACTAGAAATTAGGTTTTATCGTCTTTGGAATAATAACTTTAATTTTACGCATCTTTGAATTTGAACGTCTGTGACTTACAACTTGAGTTGTTGTTCTGAATCAGTAATTTACTGCTAACCTTTAGCATATGTGTCCGTTTGATGTTAGCTGTGTTGCGTATTACTTTTAGTTGTTTTTAGAGTGTTTTATTTATTTCATAATTAGTATTTGCTTCTTTATAGTTTGTTTAGTGTTTATATCGAAGTGTAAATATGAGTAACGGTAGACGAAAACGAGAACGATCGCCCATTAGCGTTGAAATTGGGCGAAAATTCCAAACATGTTCAAAAAAAAATTCTACAACTCAGACATTTTTAAAGGTAAGACCATACAAATTTGTAAGCATGTTAGCGCAACAAGATTATCTTTAAAATGTATATCTTGAAAATGTTCTAAGATTTTTTTTGTGCACTGTAGGTTAGTTCAAACTACAAAAATAAAAAAAATTAAAAATTATTTATACATGTATATACATATAAATAAACATTTTTTAACTAATAAATATTACTTTATCAATTATATTTATAGAGAATTTAATGACAAAAAAAACAAAACAAAAATCATTCAATTCCATTCATAAATAAAAAATATATAGCATATTTCTTAAAACAATGCATTTTCACCAAAAAGGACCTTGGAAGTCTTCGCAAATACCACATAACGGACGTCGGAAGCGAAAGGGTTAAACAACTGTATTTGCCTGAGGGAGTTATGGTTAGCTACCAAGATCGAATCAAAACAGCTTTACCGTAAATATGTAGTAATGACTGGTATGTATCCTATCGTGAATTGAACACAATCTATCTTATTGTAGATGACGAAAATAACAGAAACAAGTAAAATGGAAATGTACCAAAACCTGTAAGAGATACAAATTACTCCTACATTAGGTTATTAAATTTAAGAAATTTATAGTAACTTAGTCTAAATATAATATTACTTACATGAGAAAATAATTAAAATCAGCTAGAATATGACAGTAGGGCAAGACATAGGCCTTCATTAAAAATTAAAGTTTCGATAACTTTCAATAAAATCCTAATACACAGACCCCAACCCTTCCCATATTTCATCAGCTGCTTGCTCTTGCTATAAAAAAAAAAAAAATTATCTGTGAGAAGGATCATAAACCTTCCATTATGTGTCTATGCTTTTATAATACCTATAACAAGATATAATAGAATGTCTATGGTAGGATTCTTTGGACGGGAATGGATTGATTTAATTCCCCCTGATTTGATTTTCATCCAACCAGTGAGGATAGAATAAAAATATCTATTCTGTGCTCGGTGGTATATAGGCTTAAAACTCTTTTCCATTTTAACTCAATAATTAATGATTTTAAACAGTTCACAATTCAGTTAAGACACTTTTTAAGGAATGCTTTCATAGGGTTCCTTTGTAATCCTAAATTCTTCCTTTCCATTTTATTATCTTCTCTAGTGTCTTTTGAAATTCTACATAAACTAATGTAAGAAAGAATCTTATTCCCTGTGAAGATGACAGTAGGGGATCTTTAGAAAGCTCTAATTCTTGTAAGTTCCTGGGTTTATTTTTTGATAGCAAGTTTTCTTTTAAACAACACATTGATTATGTATGCAGCAAATTATCTTCAAACATTTATTTATTGAGGAGACTTGCTTTTTACTTGCCATTTGAGATGCTCCACACAGTATATTTTGGTACTGTTTGCCCTTACTTATCCTATGGACTATCTATTTGGGGTAGCACTTATACAACATACATTCAAAGGGTATTCATACTTCAAAAGAGAGCCATCCGAATTCTTTGTAAGGTTAACAGAAGACAATCATGCAGGGAACTTTTTATATCACACAAAATTTTAACAATATATGCAATGTATATTTTTCAAGTAGTTTTATTAGTTAAAAATGACAATAAATTTACTTTAAGAAATTAGAATGTACACAATTATCACACTAGAAATAGGTCAGATATGTTTAGAATTACTAGAAGATTGGCTGTTACTAGCAAAAGCCCTTATGTTCAAGGTTCGATTTTTTATAATAAGTTACCTACACTATTGAAAAATATGGAGGGTAATACATTCAAAGCTAATCTTAAAGAATTCTTAATTCAAAAATGCCCTTATGATTTACACTTGTGATATTCATATTTAGGTATAGAAATACAATATGTATAATGACAATTAATTTAATTTTTGTGTATATGGGTATTTTTAGTTAGAAATGTGAGTGCCCTTTAGTTACTTTAATTTTGTTGCAACATAAAGTAGTGTCTTAAAATTAGGTTAGATACATTATTTTAAAATTTGTTTCAATAATTAGATATATTGTAATATGTGTTTAATGCTCAAATTATTGTATATATTATAGTTTATAATATATCTTAAGACTTTTTGTGGCTTGTACGTATGTATTTATAGGATTTATTGACAATGTTCATGCATTTTTGTAAATGTTCAGAACAATAATGAATTTTGATTTTGATTTGAGACTGCTAAATAATAGTATAATTGTGGATATTAATAATGTTGTAATTTTGAAAAACATAACATTGTTATACAATATTACAAAATTGTAGACCTTTAGAAGAACATATTCTAGTTCTAAGGTTTAATAGTTTAATAATATAGTTTAATAAGGTTTAATAGTTTTAAGGTAAAATATATATTATCATAATAACATATGACACTATTCTTGGTATACTATGCAAACTTCAAATGAAGAATATTTGAATTGAATTGGAAAAAAGCCCTGGCTGTTGGGCTATTAATAAATTGCCCTTTCTGAGGAACAGTCGAACTCAGATAGTAACAAGACTACACTCATCCACACTCATCCTACACTCATCTAACCATTCATATTCGCCTTAAAATACCAACATCGTTGTGTCGGCGTCTCATATATAAATAAAAAAATAAAAAATAAAAGAGAACCCACAAGACTTCAAGGTATTCATTGTATGTTTATTTATTCATTTACGGAAATCTCCATTTTACAAAAATACACAATACAATAATTGTAGACAAAATAAATAGTTACTATTGTTATCATTAAGTCTAAGACCAGCACTATGATCAGAAACAGTAATATAAAAGATATTAAATACAATTAATATTCATGATTGCTAACAATAATAAGGGCAACAACAAACATGACATAAACTAATAGTAAAAATCAATAAAAACAACTTTTAACTAACCAAAATAACAGCAATATACACAATTCATTTTGAATAATTACTATCATAATTAGAATATATACATTGCTCTATTTAATCAGCCTCACGATAGAAGCTTCAATCGCAAGTACACATCACAAACATCTTCACCGGACTCATCCTTGGAAGATTCTTCTGAGAACAGACTGGCCGTCATCAAAGAAATCAAACTGGCGACAGAGCTTGTTTCCCAGACAATGTAACCTCGAGTGAGTGAGTGTGTGTGTGTGTGTGTGAGAGAGAGAGAGAGAGAGAGGGGGGGACCGTGCATTACATAGTTGGTGGGGTGTGACCGACATAAAAAGAGATTGCATGAGCGGGCAAATCTTGAATCACATAGTTCAATGTGACAGAAAAGATCAGGACAATTCACCATGACACGAGGAACTAACTCCCCAGAGGAAAAGAGCGTCAGCTTGTTGTCTTCTAGTGGAAGAGGAAGAAGTCCAAGAGAAGCTTCAACAGTATCAATGGGTACATCGGCATAATTGTAACCCAGTCTGGAACCAACAGCTCGGATGAAGCGCCGCTGGATTCTGATGCTTAGTATGAAGCTGAGCATTTATTAATTTATACTCATTATTTACAAAATTTTAATAGTAGTAAATTATTGTGTAAAAACGACATTATATTTTCAATACAAAAAATGGTAGTATAACTATATAACGTACAATCACAAAATTAAATTTAGTTACAGTATCTCAGCCACACTAATTGCTTTGCCACCTATTTAGCCTATTTCAAGCAGGTTCATTTCATTTATTTTTTTTAACAGCTGAAGATTAAATTCATTGTAAAATATTAAAATGCATCAATAGTATAATGTCAAACATTCAAAATATACACGTTTATTTATTTACAAACCAGCTATTATTAATTTACTAACATCAAACCAATGTTATATTTATGAAGCAATCTTTTAAGGGTGGTTTCTACCCCTTAAGAGTACTTTATCAAGATGAAAATACTTTAGTTGTCCTATTTAAGAAACAGTGTAGATGTAGAACATTTCAGCTCTCTATCTATATGGGAAGTTCGAGAATTAGTGATGAGTGAGGGCTTTGTCTTTTATAGATATAGAATATTGTTGCCACCACTGGCAAATTGAAAACTATACATTGATAAAATGATACACTTTTATAAACTTGATAAATAAATTAATCATTGAAAGATAATTTTATACCCAAAACAAATTCCATTATAGGATAAATATTTTACAGTAGTTTAAAAAATAAAAAAAATGGAATGTGAGTATACAGTATACTCTTGGTCTTTTTTGAGTAGGCTTTAGACCACCAAATAGTAAACAGTTATGAAAACATATGAACATGTGAATTGGAGTCAAATTATATTCCGATTGTCCCGTCTCGCCCACTGAACCTTAAACGGCCCCATATAAACCATTACTGAGCAATAAGGTAGTATAGTGGGGAAGAGAGGGGAAGTGGTCGTTTCTAGAGGGGACTATTAGTCAGCTGATTCAAAATAGTCTACACAATGCAGTACAGCAATAACATGTCTCATGAATATTAAACATTAGCTAACCTGATTTTAGAAGTGAACATTGTTTATCTTGTTTACCGAAAACTATTTCTCTCAATTAATTTTAATCAGCCATTTTCATATCGACATACAGTATTTACTTAATTGAATACATTATAAATAAGACGTAAAGGTCTAGTTGCTTATTAAATATAATAAATTAGGTTACATTAAATACATATGCTGACTTTCATGCTTATAATACAAAACATAAAGGTTGTTTAAGAGACCTCTAAACCCCCGCGCTGAGAAGCGTAAAACTGCTTTGCGCGGTCCAAGATACATGTACTGCCTTTATTTACTGTCGTAAAATTATAAATGAAGTATCTATTTAAAGATAAAGACATTTTTGACTCAAATCGCTTTTGAAAATTTTCGATTTCTCTTTCATTTCGATTTTATAGGTTATTGAAGTTACCGAATATTCAAACTAGTGCCAAAGAGTTGTTATCGAAATGTTAAAAAGCTATTTTAGTAAGAAATTTAACTAGTTTCAATTTAGTTTTGGTTTCAGATCGATATCTATAAAGCTTCAGCCGCAATACAGGACCGCGCAAATGCCTGCATGGTAATTTATTGCTAAAAAATGCGGCGATTCGTGAGATCCAAGTGGCGAAAACCCGAACTTGTTAGTCGCGGATGGATTCTACTACTTCATTCATAAAAACCTTTCTTCATTCATCGATGGATGCAATGTAGGCGTACGACGAATCATATCAGTATTATTTTACAGACTGATTTACTCACCTAGAGTTAGTCTATTTACTTTTGTATGGCTTATTTCGTTTAAATTAAAATGTGCGTTCCCATGTGATTCCTGATATAATCTAACCACAAAATAAAGCATAAAACGTTTATTCGTAATGACAGTGCACACTATTTATTATGTCATGACAAATAATGTAATAATCATTTATATACAACGTGTCTATGTCATATAAAATACATTAACGAATGCGTCCAGTAAAAATATTAATTCAATGATTCCGGCTTGATCAAAGCAATAAGTAATTCTAAGTCACTGTCTCTATTGACATTTATTTTATTTTTAAAATATAAATACAGTAATGTTAACTCGTAACTATTAATTTATTATAGTTCATTAATGTTGAGGTAGGAAAGATGCTAGGTCATTTATTTTTAATTTCAAAAGAAGGTAACTTGGAAGCAAATATTTTTCCTAAACAGTAACAAGGACAGAAAAATATGACAGCCGGGGGACAGGGCGAGGCGGAGCGGCAATCCTTTTGAGAACTATGAAGTCATGGGACGAGGAAGTGTTTGGGAACCTCGTACCACTTCCGGTGTATTCCGTTGAACAGCCAATAAGAAGACTTAGATCGGTAAAACTTGACATAAGTGCAATGTGAAGAAAAATAATAAAATACGAATTTAAAAAGTTTTCTTAATTAGCATAGTACGTGTTGATAGACGAATTTAATAAAATATTAATATAAACTGAACAAATATAATGGTGACCGATTAAGGTAAACTTGGTTTACCGAAGATCACCATAACATTCGTAGCCTACTTATTGCACTTATTTTTATAAATACAGTATAAGTATTATACTGTATGAAATTTGCATTGTGTGACGTTCACTTGTGGGTTGAAAAAAAATTGTTAAACTATTATTAAATTGCTCAAATAAGATGTTCTGCTCAGTTTGGTATTAATCTAATGCATTTTCAATTACTTGAGTATCCACTGACCTAATTGGGTAGCTCGTGATCAACTTGTGGCAGCCACACTGATCAACTTGGGTAGTCATCGTGATGGACTTGTCTAGCACTTGAAATCAAAATTGCTAAAACTCATGATCAGCTAGGATAGTACCCGTGATCAACTTGGCTAACACTAATGATCAACTCGTGTGGTACTCGTAATAAACTTGGCCATCCACCGTCATGTACTTTCAAGTTTATTACGAAAGTCTACAGGCGTTTATTACGAAAGTCTCATGGCTAGTCAAGTAGACCACAGGTGCTAACCAACGTAATCACTGGTGATTATACAAGTTCAGTTCACCAAGGGTGCTACTCAAAGTAATTATGGGTGGCTACCTAAGTTGACCGTGTTCTACCTAAGATAGAGGCCCTTCCTACTAAGTTGACCACAGACTCTACTCAAGGTAATCACGGGTGGCTTCTCAAGTTGACCACGGGTCCTACGCAAAGTAATCACAGGTACTATCTAAGTTTACCACGAGTACTAACACACTCGACCAAGATAATCACACTTATTACACTCAAGTTGAACACTGGTGTTACTCAAAGTAATGACTGATAATACCCAAGTTGACAACAGATACTACCCAAGTTAATTAGGCGTGGCTACTCAAATTAATTACGGTTTCTCCCCTAGTGGCTACTCAAGTTGTCAACCAGTGGTACCCAATGTAATGAGGGGTGGCTACTTAAATTGACCATGGGTCCTAGCCAAAGTATTCACAGGTACTACCCAATTTGACCACCTGTGCTACTTAAAGTAAACATAGGTACTACCCATGTTGACCACAGGTGCTACCCGAGGTAATCAGGGATGGCTACTCAGTTGACCACGGGTCTTATCCAAGGTAATCACAGGCACTAACTAAGTTCACCACCATAATTATGGGTGGCTACCCAAATTGACCTTGTGTTCTACCTAAAATAATTGTAGGTCGTACCTAAGTTGACCACGAGTACTAACCAAGGTAATCAGATTTGACTACCCAAGTTGATCATGGGTGCTACCAAAGGTAATCACAAGTACTATCGAAGTTGACCATGGAAGCTACCCAAGGTAAAAACAGGTGACTTCCGAAGTCCTGTCCACCACAGATACTATCCTACCAACAAAAATCACAAGTACTATCTAAGTTGGTCATGGGTGCTACCAAAGACAATCCCACATATTGACCACGAGTGGCTAGCCATGTTACCACGTTTTATAATCAAGGTAATCACAGGTACTACCCAAGTTAATCACGGGTGGTACCTAAGGTAATAATTGGTACAACCCATGTTGATCACGTTTTGAATGTATGTAACTGTTCTTAAAAGATCAATTTATTATATTTTATTATATTATTATAATTGTATTATATTATGATTATTTATTTATTATATTATTATACTTACAAATAACAACGACTTTATAAAATTGTGACTTACTCAGCTAACTCATGTATCTGTATATTATAATACTCTGGTAATTGGTTATTTAACTGTAATTATTTATTATCAATTAATTTTTCAAGAATTTTTTTATTTATTAGGAATAACATTGATTGTTTCTAAATATGTTTTAACATCAGCTTAATCCACGCAATAATATATCCTATAAACGACAAATACATTCATTGGTAAATAAATGTTTAGCGCTTATGTACTGTGGTACCAAAATGGATGAGTCCTAACTGCTTAGACAGGTGAGGACAAACTACTGTACTCATATAAAAAACTGAGACCAAAGTACTGTGTGAATTGCTGAGTTCAAACTGGTAGACTACATGAGCCTAAACTACCCCGAACATATATGTTTATGAGGCCAAACTAGTGTCAGGTAGGTGAGCACAATCTGCTTTGAACGCCTAAAGTTATATGTTCGAAATTGATATATGCTCGCAGCAGGTTCTCTGTTTTAATTGTTGGTTAATTTTAACAATCGTGTTTTTAAAAAAAATCGTCATATTTAGTAATTTGTGAATGCCTAATTGAATCATATTAAATTTATCACTCCTAAAATACTGTGAAATATTTACCAGTAAAACTAAAATGTTTGAAAAGCAATTGTGTAAGAACTGTTGTCGAAGTAAAATAATTGTTTTTCTCATGGCAATGGGAAAATTGAGCAAGATTATAATATATAATTTTAATTATAATTGATATCATTCATACGGTTTGCTTCGGTTTACGTCTCTATCTGCGAAAATCTTTGTTGTAACAAAATGTCTGCTTTTTGAAACCAAATTGTCCCCGTAGTGTTATTTTCATGTATTGTAGTAATTCATACAGCATACTTCAGAAGCAAATAAAAAAGTGGCTACATTTCAATTATTTTTTAATGTTTGGAAATTAGTGTACAGTATTATGTTGTAATTGCCATACAATTATGTTAGTTTATGTGAAATCATTTTTAATTTTATTAAAAATAATTAATAAACCGTACAAAACTATAAAACGTAAAATAAATTGACAGGTGGTATTTTTACCATTACTTTTTAATGTGTTTTATTTATTTTTCAGAAAAGCGTATCCTTTAAGCGTATGTTGAGAATTGTTGTGGCGTTCACTTAATATTATTTTGTTTTAATCTTCAACCGAACATGAAAAAAGATACGAAATAGAAATTTATTTGTAAATTAATGCCTTTTATTAAATATTTAATCACATAAAAACCAATATTTAGATCACAATCCAACAGCTTTAAGGAATATTTACAAAAACCATGCTTTTTAACGTAATTTAATTAGTTTTTAGTATAGCGTATCTTGATGTTTATAAATCAAACTCTTCAATTGTTTTTTTAATTGTAGAATATAAGTATGGTAAGCCTTTGCCTAACTATGTTAAATTTTAACCGTTTTGAGAATAACATGATTTTAACAAGAATGATGATTTTGGAAAACGTTTTAAGTAGAAATTCAATATTTTAGTAGACCCCCAATTTTATCAGTGAATAACTCGATTTTGCTGTAACAGTCTACTTTTCTAAACAAATATTACTATTTTTTATAAAAACAAAATGACATAATAAAAAAACCTACATTCAGACAGAGGAGGTCGGGCGCCTGAGGAAGCGACAGGCGGGAGGGAGGGGTAATTGGGGTTTCCGGTTGAAAATACTATGAAAACTTACTATACAGGAAATGATTCAAGGATAGGCATTAAACTTCTTCCTCCTAAAATAACTGGACGTAGTTCCAACTTTTATCGCCAGTGTCGCATGACTTCTATATTTTCTTTCCCTTTAGAGCCCTTTTAAGAGTTCAACAGTTTAAATACAGTAGCTCACAGAAAAACTGGTTATATATTTCTACTAAACTGTATAATTCATTGACAGATAGAATTAAATCACTGCCCTATGCTAAATTTAAAGAAAAAATCAAGGATGTTCTGCTGGATGAATGTTTATATAGAATTGATGATTTTTTAACTGTAAATTGGGAAAGCCATAACTAGTTTTAGAATTATGACCTAGATTATATGTTAACATTATTACTGTTATGTAGTCTTACGTTAATTTATCTTTAATTGTTTTTCAAGTAATTTTATTGTTCTAGCCATTTTGTATATTAAACTGTATTTTATGCCTATTTTAATTTTTTGTACATAGTAATTTAGTGTAAAAAACTTGACTTTTGTCCATGCACTGTTATGTGTTTTATGGCAATAAAAATCTTGAATCTATAAAAGCTAAATAACACTGACTCTCTCATCACTCAAAAACTGATTTACACGAAATGTTAAGGGAAGTTGAAGGGACCCACTAAGAAAGGATTTTTCTAAATTCCCTTCCTAAGAAGTACAAACAGCCCCTCAAAATTTCCTTTTTTTAATAAAAATAACATTGGGTTGAGTTTAGTAAATTAATAAAATCTGTTTTATAAATAAATAAAAAATTTTTTGAATGTTTGACATTATCCTATTGATACATTAAGAGTTTTAATCTTCAGCTGTTAAACAGAAACAAAGAGTATTTATACTAATAAATAGGTAGCAACACAAGTAGTGTGAGTGAGATACTGTAAATAAATTGTGATTTTACGCTATACAATTAATCCACTATTATTTGTGGTTAAAATTCACATGCCGAGGCCGAGGTGTATAGAGTGCAGCGAGAGTCGGAGTTGGCACGTAAAGTGTGCAGGGGTATCCCCTAGTACTGAAATATAATTAAATAGTAAAATTAAACTGACCAGAAATGTAATAACTTGGCATGTTCTAGTCACTTAGAATGTACATTTTCAGTTTAGTGTACAGTAGTGTTTTATATTCATTCCAAATATATTTACAATGTTTACAAGTAGAGTTATGTTAATCTGAAATTAACAGTAATATTAATGCAGAATGATACAAATAAGGCACTTAAGTAAATAACACTTAATTAACGTGAACATACGCATTAAGCATAGAAACCTCAACATTTAGAGCTCTTTGTGCAATATTATTTTTCAAATATAGCTTCTATAAACATTGTTCAAGAAAATACAAGCAACTAATAAGCATGTTACATATAATACATTTAGGCCTAAATGGCCTAAGACTCCTTCGCTTATTGTTTTTTTATTCAGCGATACAATTTATTTATATATCTAGTTCAAGTATTTATTGTTTGTACTAAGTCTACAAAACTATTGCTGTAAAAATGTTGCTTGACTAATTCCAATATCGCTGACTTGATTTTTGTATCTTAAGTCTGAATTTTTAGTTTTCTGCCCTTCTACTATTATATGCACTAGTTATTTTAAGGCGCCTGTCATCATATTTATTACTTGTATTTTTGTTTTACTATTATTTAGCAATCATGCTTGAAATGGCCATAAGTCGTTGAGGTTTGCTATATCAACATGTAAACAATTTTTTAAGCTTTCTGCATGCATAGCTTATAATTTCAAATGGTTTATATTAATGAATATAATTGTATAGTTCCTAAACAACTTGTGACAGTGGAATAAGCTAGTCTATACTTTTTAAATCACTCTATACTTAAAAAAATATAGACAGGAGTTATTACATTAAACTTCATGTTCTGTAATGTAACCCTCCCTTATTTAGTTATAGGACTAAATTACTGTATACTGTTATAATTGAGAATAAATTCATTTTTAGTACAGTATATGTATATCATAATAAAACTTAAACAAGACATAAAATTCTCTCTCAACTTTTGTAAGCGTTATGTGTTTGAGCTCAGCTTTGCGGCCTACATGTGAGGACAAATAAATGATACGGACCCCATTATCATCAATAATTGTTTTCATGTAAGCTGGACAGAAACCATTTATTTCAACAAAAATTGTTTGTTATAACGAACAATTTTTGTTTTACAATTGAATTTCATTTTTAATTTACACATGAACCTGTCATCTTAAAATGTCGCTTGTTCAAGCTAACAGATTTAAAAATACCACTGCGGTGTCATTGATAAGTACAAGTTGATAAACCATTATTTGAGTGAGTTTTTTCACTTAAAAAACGACACAATTTTCTTTTCAATTTCATCTTTCCAAGTATTGAAAACTTGTAAAGAACCAAAATTATGTTGTTTGTGTTGTAAAGTGATATTATGAGTATTTTAAAAATTAACGTTAATCATTTTATTGTCTTTACCAACAGCTAAGAAAGGACAAAGAGAACACTGCTTATTGATGAAGTTACTTTAGGAGCCTTGTGTTTTTCTCTAAAGTTCTAACTACTTTCTTTCTTAAAGGAAGCATTGCAGTCTGAACATAGGTAATGCTTTACAAATGAATGGTGAGGCTGCTCATTCTTTCCTCGTGACTTTTTAATGTTTTTCTAAAACAGACTTGTAATAAGTTTTAAAATCGCAGTAATAACACTGCTTTTCTTCCTCTAAATGAATGGATCATACATGATAACCAATGAATTCTTTATAGAATATTGTTTATCACATAAAACACATGTGATTTTTTTCTCGTACTAAAATTATTTCCCCACTAGAATTTCTCAAGTGAACTGATTTTATATCTCCAAGACCTTACTTCTTCTATTGAATTATTTTCAACAATACTCACATGTTATTGGAGGAGTCATGACAATATGTATTTACATAAGCAACTATAAGCAACCTAACAAAAAACCTTTAGGCCTATATTTTATAATATTAATTAAGAGAAAACACTAAACAGTATTTATTCATTTACAAATAGTTTTTTAATTAGCATAATACGTGTTGGTACATATACAGTACAATTAAACGTCATACAACACAAATTTATTACAATATAAGCACAAAATGCACAAATATATTACAATAAAAGTACAAAAAGCACAAATATTATGGTGATCGATTTCAGTGAACCACGCTCACCTTCCTCAGACCAGAGGGATTCACAAAAGAATATAACCTAACCTAACCCACACATAAACGTACAGAGGTATTGACCCACCCATACACGTTCAGTGCTAGTAACCCACCCACCCACCCATGCACGTACAGTGGTATTACAGTGGAATATTCTTTTGTAAATCCCTCTGGTCTGAGAAAGGTGAGCGTGGTTCACCGAAATCGATCACCATAATATTTGTGCTTTTTGTACTTGTATTGTAATATATTTGTGCATTTTGTGCTTATATTGTAATAAATTTGTGTTGTGTGACGTTTAATTATTCATTTAACAATGAAATAAATAATGCTCTTATAAGATCATAGCAGTTTTTATCATTAAATGAAGTTAAATGTAAGGAATAATTTATATACAGGCCTACTTTTTTAAACGTAACTTGATTTAATGTAGGCTATAACATAACAAACAACTGGTTAACATCTTACGAGAGAAATCAATTTTGTTATTAAATGTAAATATTGCTTGGTGCCTTTAATAATACATAATATAAAAAATATACATGTAATCAGTCTATGGCTAATAATATTAAACCAATTAATTCCGATAGAGTAAACAAGTAACAATCATCAGGCGCACAAAACTACTGTTACACTACATGGATATGGTTGAAAATAAAATCAAAGCAAATCGCTTTAGTATTCACTAACAATACAAACTTCAAAAGTAACAAAATAACAAAAGACAGACCGTAATGATAATACAGCAGACAATTATTATTATTTGTTAATTATTGTCAATCACTGATAAGACAGAAGAATTGTTTGCAGACAACAGTAAGACAGGAATTTTGCGTCGAAAGCAGTGTTTCCACTCATGGAAAAATTTAATCCCGCTAAGGCAGCGAAAAATCCCGTTTTATCCCGCTTTTGAGATGAAGCCAATACTCCGTTCGCGTGACTTACCGGGGGGTGTGGGGGATATTCCATCAACTGCAAAATGATCAATAAAAATGATATATAACTAACATTGAACAGAAAACAAAATATGGAACCTAAAACAATAATATAATAAAGAAATTAATGGTAAAATAGTAATCTTGAGCACATGGGCTCGAACCTAGTTTGACAAACATCTAGACCAAGAACAAATCTAACAATACACTGAAAATAACAAATAAGCATATTATAACAATCATTATTATTTAAACAAATTATTTTCACCAAAAGGGTGATTAGATATTTGAAATTACAAAAATGAACACTTACGTTCAAGAGTCTCTAGGTGGATGTGTGTAGAGTCTAGGCAAGACAGACGAGCAAGACAAGACAGCAAGACAAGACCTGACAGCCCGAGTGGGAGGAAATCAAGGAACGAAAGAGTCCGGCCAACGGCCACTAAAGTAAACAAAACACAGAGCATGAGCGATCTCAGGCAGCCTGGCAAACCACGACAAGTAGCAATATGTACCAGTTAAACGACCCAGTACAAACTATAGATATATATTGTATGGTTTAATGTCAGCTACTATTGGTTAATTTCAAAAAGCTGCGATGATTATTGGATAAAGTTCCAAATCATCATGGGGGAATATGGAATACCCCCCAGAAAAGTGGGGGGCCCTCCCCCGGAAAATTTTTAAAAATTGAAGCCATAAAACCCCATATTTTAACGAGAATTAACACAAATAAGCATGTCAGAACTTTATAAAATGTGTAAGTTTTTGGTCTGCATTTTTGTTTTTCATAAGAGAATTCCATCAAAAACACTTTTTGAATCTTTATTGATTTTCTGTTTTATTCAAAATGTGTAATCTTTTATGAAAACTCTAAATTAAAACTTTTGGAAGGTTTTGTGCAACTAATTTTTTTATCAATACCAACCTTCATAATTATTAAGACCAAAGACGGTCAATTAAAGTAAAGCTGCTACATTATTTTTTTTCTACTGTCAAAATAGGATAATAGCTTAATAGGTGAGATTTTTGGCATTTATAAAAGCAGCTGATATTATAAAGTATATAAATAATTAAAGTTATAATTCTTTGGAAAAACATTTTTTTTTTTTTTACACTTTTATTTCTGGATCAATATTTTACATATTATACACAGAAAATGTAACAGGTGGAATAATAACATTATCGGGTTCGCTCATATATGAGTCACCCTGTAACACGAATAACAATCAGTAAACAAAAAAAATATATATAACATATTTAAGTAAGTTAAAAAAAAAACAAATAAGTGTTACATAGAGAGGCTATAAATCAGTCTATCATGTCTTGAGGAAGTCTGGCTTTCAAACGCCTGTGCAAAGTAGGTTCTCCAATGTGAAAGTGAATAGCTCCTGGAACATTTTCTAAGTTTGCCATGAACTTACGACAACTTCTTTTAATAAAAGCATCAATGGTATCGAGTCCAAATTCTACATGCAGATGAGAGTTACGTATGTACCATGGACTACCAACTGCAATTCTTAAAACTTTGTTTTGGAAAATTTGAATCTTTTTCAGTTTGCCGGAAGAAATGCACATTCCCCAAACTGGACAGGCATACATAATTAACGGCCGAAGAATTGTTTTATA
Organism: Stictocephala bisonia; assembly: GCA_035578905.1. Classification (NCBI taxonomy): domain Eukaryota; kingdom Metazoa; phylum Arthropoda; class Insecta; order Hemiptera; family Membracidae; genus Stictocephala; species Stictocephala bisonia. Next base: position 89,966 of record JAQJVL010001734.1, on the reverse strand, counting down.
TATTAAAAATGTACATTCTGGTTTTAAAGATGACTTTCTGTTTATTATAGGAAATAACATGGATAGACGTGCGTATGCTTGAGTGAGTTTGTTGTTTACGTGAAGATTCCAGTTTAATTTTTTATCGAGGTAGACACCTAAGTATTTTATGCCTTGATCATCAGGGTTCCAAGGAATTGAAGTATTTTCAATAGTAACTTCAGGTGGCAAAATATACTTCCTCAAAGAGAAAACCTTTGTTTCACATTTCAATGGATTTAACGATAGTCTCCAGCTTTTAAACCAATTGGTTAGAGATGTAACGCTGAATTGTAAAGAATTTACGGCCTGGTTGATGTCAATGTGCTGGGTAATAAGAACCGTGTCATCAGCATAAAGAGCGATAGTAGCCTGAGGAAGCTCAGGAATATCAGACATGTATAAATTAAAAAGAAGAGGTCCCAGTATTGAGCCTTGAGGAACACCTGCGCCTATTGGACGAACTGAGGAAAGTGTGCAGTTGAGTTTGACACAAAAAGTCCTATCAGACAGAAACGATTGCAACAAAGCTCTCAGATACAAAGGAAGTCCAAACTGATACAATTTATATAACAGGCCACCATGCCAAACCTTATCAAATGCACTTGTTATGTCCAAAAATGCTGCCGATGAATGAAGCTTCTTCTCAAATCCTTTACATATGATTTCATTGATTCGTAGAAGTTGATGAGATGTAGAATGCCTTGTACGAAATCCAAACTGATAAGGGGGAATGATATTAGAAGAATCCAAGTATTTTAGCAGTCTCTTCTGTATAATTTTTTCAAATAATTTTGATATTGATGAAAGGAGACTAATCGGACGGTAACTGCTAGGAAAATGTTTAGGTTTGTTGGGCTTGTGTATAACAATTATTTGAGCAAGTTTCCAGTTTTTGGGAAAGTAACCAACAGAAATACAAGCATTGAAAATAGATGCCAGTATTGAAAGTGCTTTGGTAGACAAATTCTTCAAAACTATGTTAAGTACCAAGTCATGCCCTGGAGATTTTCTGTTGGGGAGATTTATAATAATATTTTTAATTTCCGAGGGTGAGGTAAATTTCACAGGCTGCTCTGCACTGCTAGGGGTTGTGGACAAAAAATCCTCAACATTTCTGTTGGTTTCAAAATCATGAACAACATTAGGAATGAATGTATTCTCAAAAAAATCAGCAAACACATTACTCTTTTCGGAATCACTTTCAAAAATAAAATTATTTTGTTTTAGTGGAGGCACAATTGTCGGTGATTGTAAAAGCCTCTTTGTTGCTTTCCACATATTAGAATCACCAGGATCAATATCAGAAACGTAAAGTTTGTAAGAATTAATCCTATATTTATCAAGTTCGCTACGTACTTTACGAATTAGTTCATTTAGCTGCATCTTTAAGTGAGGGTACCTGTATCTCTGCCACTGACGTCTCACTCTATTTTTATATCTAATTAATTGCATAATTCTCATGGGAGGATGAAGAAAAGTGTTTCGTGTAGGGGGAAAAGTCCGGATAGTTGCATTTTTGACTGATATTTGTAAACACTCTGTAAAGTCTTGAACTGCTCTGTCAATGCCATTTACTGAATATAAGTCCGTTGGAACTTTCATGCGATTGTCGAATTCTGCACAGAAGGTATCCCAATCGACTGGACCGTTTATCAGTCTGGGAATTTGCGGAGAAAATATTGGTTGTATGAAAAAACTTACAATAATAGGGAGATGGTCAGAATCAAGTTCGCTGATTACTTGTTGTAGAATAAGAGCTCCAAAGTTTTTATGAAGAGTAATGTCCAATATATCGGGATGGAAATTGCTTTGCCAAGGGTAATGAGTGGGTTCAGACGGAGCTGAAATATTTATATTGGTTTCATTCATAGCACGTAACAAGCGAACCCCATTCGGGTTAGTTACCCTACAACCCCAAAATTGATGTTTACAATTTAAATCTCCTAAGATAAGAGTTGGAGTGTCACCATGACTTAGATTTAAAAGATCTTGTTGGTGAAAACGTCGATTGGGTGATTTGTACACAGAAATAACATTACAAGACTGGTCATTTTGCAAATTAATTTTGATACCAACAGCTTCAACTGAAATAAGATTTGGCAACAGTATATTGTGATGATTAAGGTTTCTTTTTATAAAAATTGCCACTCCTCCAGAAGCATTGGGTGCATTCCTGTCTTCTCTATAAATAAAGTATCCAGGGATTTTAAAGGGCTCATTTATTACAAAGTGCGTCTCAGTGATGCAGGCGACATCGACGTTATGCCGAACCATGAACTCTGAAAAAATATTCTTCTTTCTCTTTAGGCCATCAGCATTCCAGTTTAGGATTGTTAAGTTTTGTATGATGCATGTTCTAGGGTGCATTTTTGAACAGTGAAGTAATAACATTAGATATAATCTTTTTAATGATAGGCATGGCTGACTTAACTAAATCTAATATTAGTTGTTCTATATTAGAGCCACTCTCAAGTACCTCGTTAGGTGCAGTTTCAGTAGTGTCGTTATTAAAAACACTGAAATCAGTTTGGTGATGCAAATTTGTTGACGTCTTCTTAGTTGCTTGAGCGTATGACTTGGAAGTTGCTTGAGGGCGGGCTTGTGAGGGTTTTATTCCAATTCCAGTGTTTTCGGTACTGCGCTTTTCATCATTGCTCCTAGTAGATGAGTGATGGGTGAGTCCAGTAACATCGCTTTTAGTCTTTTGCTGTATATCTTTATAGTATTTACAGCCTTTGAAATTGGCCGAATGATTCTCCCCACAGTTTACACATACAGGGGGGTCGGTCTTCTTCTTCGGACAAGCAGAGTAGAGATGTTGGCCAGTACACTTCACACATCTGGGATCGAGCTTGCAAAAATTTTTCGTGTGACCATAACGTTGACATCGAGTACACTGGGGCACATTTGTAGGCTTCCTTTTAGGCTCAACATGAACAACAGAGTAGCACAGTCTATTTAATTCAAATATAGCTTTTCCAGATTCATTGTTTTCTAACGAGACTACACAAATAGGGAATGGAATTTTTTCCTTGTTAAATAATCTATTTACAGTGAGAACCGGATAGTTGTGAGAGATTAACTCATCCTGAATTTCCTCTGGAGAAAGAGAGCAGGGAACGTTTTTAATTACGACTTCTATTTTTCTGTCTATTTTTGTCTGAAACGTATGGTATTTAACATTTGATTCGTCGTAAAATTGTGTCAGTTTTCTAAAATCATCTATGGTCAGAAGATTAATTTTCAAAGATGAGCCTTTGACTTCAGTGGTAAACTCACAAGTAATTACACTTTTAATATCTTTGACAATTTCCTGATGATTGTTAACATCGTGGACAAAAATAGGTGGAGGTTTAACAATTTTATGCAATTCACTTGTAGCAGTTACATCAGCCATCTCATTTTCATCATTATTAGCAATAGAGTAGTTGTGGTCTGATAGTGGACTAAATTTGTTTTGATCACACAGCTGATTAGTATCTAAGACATACATTTTAGGCTGTAGATTTACACAATTGTTGACTGTTTTTCTTTTTGGTGGTCTTAAGAAATCTTGATCAATGTTTTCATTTGATTCCGTAGTGTTGGGCGTTAAGTCACATGATTTAGGCTTGTTGACAGAAGATTGGGAATGGAAAATAAACACTGGCTTAGCCATTATTGTTTTTTGGTTATGCTTAGGTAAGCAATGTTTAAACAAAGACCCCTTCGTTATTTTAACAATAACTGGGTGAAATCAACACAAAAACACAAAATAGGTATTCAATATCACTAATATTGCAATTAATAACAAAAAAAATAAACTTTTAACACAATTAAAACTCTAAAAAACCGAGCGCGAAAAATAGTTAACTATTACACTTATAATGGAAAAAATTTCAAGTAGCAAATGTTTGTTATTTTAACTTGGTTTACTTTGAAATTGTTTTGACGGTAAACGAGTCAGTCAATCAATATCTCTGAGGAGTACAAATATTACAATAATTACAACAGTAAGGTGCTTAAAAAATGGTAAAATTAAAAAAATTATTTTAATGCACAAAAGTGTGATCTAAGTAAAATGCTGTAAAAACCCAATATTCTATGTAAATCTTAAGATCATCCCGCAAAATCCCGCTATCCCGTTTTTATCCCGCAATACCTCTAAAATCCCGTTAACGGGATAGAAATCCCGCGAATGGAAACACTGGTCGAAAGTAAGCTGCTGCCATAGTTGCCAACCTAACTTGATATTTTTTCCCTAGATGAACAATCTAAGTTTCCCTAGATTGCTCAGAAATTCCCTAGATACATAATTCTTGGGTAAATACCAGTGAGGACATAATAGAATAGAAAAGACAAGTCCTATAATTCAAATGATTTATTCAGCCATTAAATTTTACAAAATAATAGGCCAAGTCATATAAAGTAAAAAGCATACATCATGCACCATTACAAATTCTAATTGCTAAATAACCTAGGTTATAACTAATAAAAACATGCAAAATCATAACAATAAAAAACAAACTTGCAAATCATCATGTGCTAAACATTAAAACATGCAATCATCATGCCAAATATTTGTGGTAACATACCTTCAGAAGTTTGCTCTAACCTATAAATACTCCCCCAAGCATTTGTGGTCTAAGTTGAAATATTCATCAAGACAGTAAATTGGATTGTCTATGAGCCAATTTTTTAGGACCGTTGAAAATTTGGAAGAGCCCTTATAGATAACGATAGTTTATTATACAATCTAATACCTGTAACAGGAAAACAAGATGAGGATTTATACAATCTAAGTCTAGACATAAAAATATTGTTGTTACCTCTAGTATATGAAACCAGGTAGTAAATTATGGAAAAGTTCCGATTAAATAAGAAGTAGATAAATCGATTTGAAACCTTTTGCAACTTGTTAAGGAAGGCCAGAAATATACCAATTGTAAAGTCCGGAAATGGTTTACACAGTTAAAAAAAAGTATTTATTTATTTATTTATTGAACCAACGGCAATACCTTTTTAAACAAAGATTAACAAACATGCAGAAATAACTGTTGTACACTAAAAATATTATGAATAAACAATATGACTATCAAAAATAACAAACAATAAAAAACTAACATGGTAAAGTAAATAAATAGTAACAACGAACATGAAATAAATTAAACTAATAAACTTTCAAAATTCAACAATGAAAAGACTAAAGCTAACTAGACTAAACAAATGATAACAATAAACCAATACTGAAAGCAAATAACAAAATAACTAGCGTTATAATGAATGTGTGCAAGTGTAATGTAATCGGATGAAGTGTGTAGGTGTGTGGGTGTGTGTGTGTATATGTGTGTAAAAGTTGGCAGGGTGTGAGTATTTATAGGTCAGTAGAAGGAAGGTAGAAGGTTAGGAAGGAGCGAGGTGAAAAAGGTTTACAGACAAGATAAGTCCATCATTTTTAGCCTCTTCTTAAATGCATGGATGCTGTCAAAGTGGAAGTCAACCTGACCAGAGATAGCATTTCCGATGCTCATTAGGCGAGGGAGTGGACTGTTCTTCAGATAGTTTCTGCTGTGGGCTCTTCTTATGAACGGCTCAAAAGATCTAGTAGTACCTGGAACACGAAACTCGACTAGCTGCAGAAGTTCTGGGCAGTCAAGAATTCCACGAATCAACTTGAAGAGGAACACAGCATCTGCAACAGCTCTACGATGCTCCAAAGGCCGCAGGTTGAACTTCAGAAGCTCGAGTTGATCAACAGGCACATCCCAGCAACGATAGCCCAGCGAGAACCCTATCATTCTAATGAAGCGACGCTGAATTCCCTGAAGTCTGGTTATGTGAATGTCTAGGTAAGGTCGCCATACTACGCCACCGTATTCTAGGACTTGGAGTACAAAGGACTTATACAAAAGACCCAGTATTAAATAATTGGAATAAATCGAAAAAGCACATTACATATTTTAATAAACATTAGTAACCAGGAGTTTTTTAAGTCGCTTATTATTATTTTAGCATCGACAATTTAGTAAAACAAAATGGCGGATGGGAAATTATGCTTTTCCACCACTATCACGATTGTTAGGAATGATTGTTAAGATGAGATTAGCATGACTTGATACTGATAATCAGATGTAAAATTTTAATGTGAACACCAAACGGGCAATAATATGTCCATTGTATCATCACTGTCTCCCGTACATACAGGCAAATTACCCTGCATGTAATATGAAATTACCCCAAGTCTTTTGTAGAATGAAGAATCCAAATATTAAAGTTTTAGCACACGTCAATATATTTTATATTTATCTTAAATATATATTCAATATTTATTTTCAAGTCTGCCTATATTTCCCTTAATATTACTGTCTTTTCCCTGTTTTCCTAGGATCTTCAAAACTTCCCTAAATCTAGGGAAATTCTCCCTAGGTTGGCATCGCTGGCTGCTGCACAATCGGCTTACCTCGGTGAAGTTCGGATATTTTCGTCTGTTAAATGAGTGTTTCCCCCACTACAATCATATTGCCCAGTAATGATTTATATAGGGCAGATTAAGGTTCAGGGTCCTCGGCCGTCTCCTTCCCAGTGTTTCCATTTAAGGAATTTGTATCCCTTTTAAGGGATATTTTGACCTGCGAGCGATGAAAAAGGGATTGAGGGATAATTTAGGTGACAAAACTTTAAACGGCGACCTGCGTGATAAAAGTCTAGCAGTTAGGGGGAGGTAACGCTCCCAAATTCAAAGTATGGATGACTCGCATCTAATACTAAACATCAATATTAAGATGTTTTATTAAAACTTTATTGAATCAAACAGACACATTGTTTGGTCTTATTAAATAATTATAATAAATAACGTAACCATGTGAATTACAATAATGTTTTCTTGTATACTAGAGTTAAAAAACAGAATAAATCTAATCCCAACGCTTCCAGTGCTTTTGAGAATAGCGTGAGAATAAAACTTCCAGTTTACTTTTGGGGTCTTCCGGTAAACATTTACATATTTAGATCAGGCTTTTTCCTTAAAATACTCTCGTAGTCATACTGACGTCAATCATTCTTTACTCATATTTTATCTTATTCACAACCTGCTCTATAGTAAATTGATAATAGTGTTGAGTGTTCGTTAATATGTTTTAGTGTTGGTCTGCTTTATTGCCGCAACATCCTCATTTAATATTTATTATTAGATTGTAACTAAGCAAAATATTCTATAAAATACTTACATAAATAATCTACCATTTATTTATATATTTTCATATAAATTGTGAGTTTATTAGATTACAAACTGAACAATGTAGTCAGAAACAAATGGATATTCAACAGATGAGGAGAAAAAGGTAAGAAAAAAACCATAAAGTAACATATAAGTAAAATTTTATTAGAATTAGGTGAATTTAAAAATTAGCTCAATATTGCTAATAGGATGGGACATCTGGAAAACGTTCAGTTTTTTCTGTAATACAATAACAAAACGGGGAGAATCCGAAATGAAAAGACATGGTAACACAAAAACTCACATTAAAAAACTTCTTGCCAAAAATCAACAGCCAAGCATTAAAGTTTTAGTTTCACAAACAGATCGTTTCAAACAGTTGCAGGATTGTGTTCCTTTATTATTGAAAATAACTTGCCTTTGTCATTACTTACTCCCATGTCGCCCCGAGTTGACCACACTGCGGCATGGGACCAGTCAATAGGATTTGAAAATGGCTAGGACAGGTAGGCAGGTATTCGATAATAGCACTGCTCTACTAAGAACTTTTGAGCTCATGTTTAAATTTTTTTTAAGCTAACAGTATCGGCCAGTCCATGTGGTAATTGGGAGAGCTGCTTGATGCCAACATACTCAGATTTACTTTCAAACAATTTTAGTTTATGAGGAATGAAAGGATTGACATTTTTATTTCTAGTGTTGTAAGAGTGCTGATGGGCAATTTTTTTAAATTTTTGACTTTTTAAAAATTTTCTACTTTTCACACACGCGCGCGAACATTTCAAAATTGTTTATTGAAAATACAGGTTGCAGGCTGAGCTTATTCTCCCTGATCTTCAAGTGAGACGTTGCGTCGCTGATATTCTGTTCTTGACCAAACTGGTAAATGAACAGCTAGATTGCCCGGTGCTTCTGTCACAAGTGGACTTCCGTACTCCAACAGCTAGAACCCGGTCACGTGATTTATTCAGCAGGCGTCACTACCAACGCTCCTATGAATTCCATGGTCCGCTTGCCAGAATGATGAGGCTCGGGAATAGTTTCTGTGACAAGTTCGATATTTTCAATGACAGTCCAACATTTATTAGAAGACGCGTGCTCGCTGCCCCCCCCCTGCCTTTATAGCTATATACTTGTTATTCATCTATGGTTTGTGGCATAGTTATTATTTATTATTCATAGCTTTTACACTGTAATCATTAAAGTTTTTGGAATTGTTATTATTATAGATAGTTTATTTTCACTGTTTTATTATATAAGTTTTTGGAATTGTTATTATTATAGATAGTTTATTTTCACTGTTATTTATTGTATAGCTTGTGCATATTTGCTTCTCTTCATAGAAGCCGCATCTTATTTTACTGTATTTATGTATACATTCTTAATTTATATTCATCAGTATTGGTACTACTTATCATTAGTTACACAGTTTCACTTATGATTAATTATCATGCCTAATATTAAAAGTCCACTTGCATGTTTGGCTTGGCCCTTTAATTATAAGTAAGTGTTATTGCATATGTATTATGTAACATGTTTGTAATTTGGTCTTTGACCGTTGGAATGGAATAAATAAATAAATACAGTCAACCAAAACAATGAAATAAACAATCCTTACACAAAAAATAAACTGTACAGAGAAGGTTTAACAAAACAATAATACTTCATTAATCTGTATATATGATAATAATTTTTACAAATTTATAAATAATTAAATGTTATACAATAAATATTTAACAGCACCATTAAATTGTATTTATAAGTGGGCATTTGCCCCAACAAGCAACTATTTCTGTTTAAGTTGTTATTACTAGATAATCCCCAAAGTACAATTGGGTACCTTAGGTACCTTATCAAGCTCTCAAACTATTCAATAATAATTCAAACTATTGAATATAACTTATTCAAGCCAAAATAAACTAGCTTCAACAAAGCAATGTTGTTTAGAGAATAAATGTTTCTCAAAGATGGTGGCAGAAAGTTGTTTCGCCAATTCATCGATGATCATTCCACCTGAGACTACCGTCCAGCCTCACCCCCAAGTAATCAATAAACGGGGATCTTCAATGACATTGTCATCAAGTACAACAGAGGGAAAATGTGAGCCTAGTCTAGTGAAAGCGTTTCTTTTTTTATTGGTCATAAAATGAAGAAATTTGGTTTTATACGTATTGATGTGAAGAATGATATTCGAGAAGTATTGTGAAATGGCATTAAGATTGAAGAAGGTTTCTTGTTCCAAGCTATTAAAAATTTTATGGGAGGTCAAAACAGAGGTATCATCCGCAAATATAGTAAGGAATTTATTTAGAAGGCAATCAGATGTCATTTATATACAAAATGAATAAAATGGGTCCAAGAATGGATCTCTGTGGAACACCAAAACTGTTTTAGGTAAGATTTTCTGATCTCGTTTTCATAAAAAAACTCCACTTTAGTTACTAATTACAATATGGGATTGTACCCATATCGTAATCAACAGTTAGGCAATGCACTTCAGAGTTCAGACAAATTTTTTCAATCTTTATTGATGAGTGCACTGGCACTGTAAACAAGACTCAGCTAGGTATTGTCTCATACTACAACCTTGATGACCACGATACTAAATTTGATGTTGTGGATATCGTTGAGCTAGCTGATTGTTCTGTAATGGGCATCTTCAATTCAATAATGAAGTCATTGAATGAAAAAAAATCCCTCTCCATAACTGGGTAGGTTTTTGTTCAGACACAACATCAGTAATTATAGGACCTCATACGTCTATAGCACAATTATTAAGGTTAAACTGCCCCCAAATAATAGTTGTAAAATGCCATTGCCACTCAATCTATCTTAAAAAATTTAGTTTAATTTAATCCATCCATATTAATGAACAACAATTAATTATTTTTTAGTTTATTAAGTTAGAAAATAATAATGTCCATTTTCAAGCATTTTTACTCGAATAAAATAATTGTTATTGCCAATGCTATGTACAAACGAGGAATACTTTTGTTTAGTATTATATCCAATATCGATTAGAAATGGTCATTATTATTAAGAAGCCTATTTAAATAAGCTTTTATTTGAAGAGAGGTGACATCAATCAGTGATTTTCTCGCTACATTAACTAGGGATTTTTTGGCCTCCAGGGAGGGATAATTTGTACCTCTTATGGAAACACTGCTCCTTCCCCGTCCTCTGGTGCTGACTGTTGGTTGACTGTTATTTAATGGGCCGAATATTTTGATTATTTTGTGGTTATGTCATTCTTTTATGTACAAATTTTTATAGCCCTATGTGTATAAATGTTTAATGCCATTATCATATTTTAATTCCTTAAAGGGATAAAATGGAAGGAAATAATGAAGACAAGAAAAAGACCCATAGGGAACGTCACTCAGGTTAATTCAGTTTCTCAATTCTAACCTAAATAACCTCAACGGGGATGGGTTTGGTGTGCTAATTTACATAGAAAGCTCGGTTTTCATGTGTATAAAGAACCTTATTTGCGAACTGGATTGCACCCTTAATATTGGAAATGGAAAAATTTGATTTTCTTTATAGCCAATCATGCACTGCTCTATTACCTTAACCTTAGACCAGTAGGTAGGCTAGGCCTATTTAATGTTTACTCTACGAAACATCAAAATAACAAGGAGGTTTTAAGAGAGAAAAGGGATTTTAATGGAATTTAGTGAACATGACAAATAATTTAAACTAATTTTTAATTATATGAAAGCACATTAACCCCTTTCACGCCAACATACCTATATTATGGCCGTTGGCAATTTTAAGGTTGGTAGCTGACGGCCGTATTATAGGTATGCCAAATTTGTTCCACAATACACTGATTAAGAACGTGAAATTGCTGTCCAATTCGACCAAGTAATAATAATGAATTAATTAGTAACTATAATAGTTCTAACTGTTATAGAGTGTTTATTTGGATTAGGCTATCTAAGCTCTGTATCTGTTGAGTTGATAGTGAGGTTACGTAATGTTTCTGTTATCCTGCGTTGTTTATATTTTTACATTTTTTGTCGTCCATGTCATCTTGAGGGAAAAACTGCATTTGGATATAAGATAGGTCTTTGAAAGTTTGTAATTAGGCTAAGTATTAGATGTAGTTTAGTATGATTAAACAAGAAATCACCAAATAATTTTTTGGAAATGTCTTATTTATGTCGGAACAAAAAGTTTAGAAAAATAAATGTTCCTTATGTCAAAATTTGAATTTTTGTATACATTCAAATAAGTTTAATACACTTAAAAAATATTTATTTCAAAAATAAATGCTATATGAAAAACACCAGTTCAAAAAGTATCGATATACGTTGAAAAACAAAAAAAGTTACGTACATTAAACCCGGCAAAAGGGTTATAAAATGCCTTGGTATTTCTGGTTAGTAATTTTGGGAAATAGGCTTATAAGCTATGGGTTAAGGGTTAGCGGTACTACACATGGTAAAAATTGCATATTCAAAAAAATATAACAAATTTAAGGTGCAGAACGCAGGTTTATATAGTTAAGAAATTGTTATTTTTTCTCAAGATATAACAAAATATCAGTAATGTAAACACTGGCTTTAAAATTATCTCTATCATGTAATATCAATTAATAGTAACGCAAATGAAATAATGCCAGTAAAGTTCAACATTCCTTGTAATATAGGGTTATAACAGATGCGTACAGTGGTATTGTCCCACCCACTCGCCCATACACGTACAGTGGCATTAACCCACGCACTCACCCATACAATACAGTGACATTAACCCACCTGCCCACCCATACACGTACAGTGGCATTTTCTCTTTTCTCCAAATCCTCTTAAAATGTACTGATTTTAAAAGCATTTGAAAGGAAAATTTATAGGAGGAAAATTCTGAAATATTACGATAACAAGTTAAACCAGTAGGCCTACAAATATATTTTTTTCATATGTATCGTGTAATGGTCTGATTGCAAAACCCTTGAGATATTCTTGAGCATGACAAAATTCTGCTGATTTGAGTTCCTACAACCCTATATTAAAGAAAAAATTTCCCTTTTTTTCAGAAAGAGAATTGTTACTCAGAAAAATACTGATTTATCCCCAAAAATTGTTAAAGAATTTTCAAAACTAGAAAATGCAAATTTCATTTTGTGAGGGATTTGAGAATAAAAAGTGATAAAACATCAAAGTTCTCTCTTCAATAATTGTCTATTTGTTACTAAACACCAGCTGTATGTTACACATAATGACTATGCCTGGGGAATAAAGTAATTTTAAACACATGCCTAATACTCATTTTCAGGATATTTCTTCAAACTTCATTGAGCCAAAATTTCACCTCACTAACCAACTAGCCAGCGCCATGCTAAGTCCAAAGTGATATATTTCAACCAATTATTAACAAATAAAGCTAATTCAATAAGCACTAATTGAAAATGTAATTCAATAAGCACTAAATATCTTTAATTTTAAAGTCTTGAAACTCCTATTGAAAACAGTAAAGCAACATTTTGTATATACCAGGTAATACAACCAGGATATACTTATTTTAGGTTGTACATTGATTGGGTTTGTAGCTTAGGTATACAAGTAATTTGCAGTAAACCTTGACTCAACAAGCATGAAATTATTTGATTTTTCAGTTGTTTTGTGGTTCATGGTAGACCGCTAATGTAGTCCCATGTAAATGTAATGCTTTTTGAATCAACTGTTGTAGCAGACCTGCCTAATTAACCAAATTTGTTGCACAAATATTCCTATTAAATGAGATATCTAATCAAGAGTAAGACGTCGGCCTGTTAGTGAGTTGGGGAGTTGTCAGAAGTTAGGTTATGGTTGTTAGCCTGGTTTAGACAGGTAATATTTAATATTTAGACTTAATCTGTGGCTAAAAGCATGTGCATGATTGGAATGTGTCCTCTGTAAATTTACAATAAATTCTGTTCAGTTCTGGCAAAATATGTCATCATGCATTTTTGCCTGTCTTATCTAAGATCAACAATAGATTAAATGTGGTATATTCGAAAATATTTCTCTCGTACCATTGGATTTATTTCTATCAAATTTTAATATAGTTGCCAAACATATTTTTGAACACAGTTTAAAATTGAGGATATGTTTTAACACTTTTTTCTTTCTATGTTAATAGGGCGAAAAGCTGAGAAAAAGAAAGCAAAAAATGAACACGTACAAGAATTAACAGATAAACAACGAAATCCCAAGGCTTTTGCTGTTAACTCAGCAGTCAGGGCAGAGCGTCGATTTCGAAGGTATCTTTGCTAAATTCCTTATCAGATTAGTCAGTTCAAGATACTCACCCTGAAGTAATTTTATATTGTTTAATAGCTTATTAATTCAGCAATAATAGAATAGTATCCATTCGCTAGTTTTTAGTAAAAAATTTATAAAAGAATTTCTTGATTAATCAAGAGAACACATTTTTACAGCCTTTATCTATAAGCATTTTCATTCTTGTTTGATCATCTGTATATATATATATTTATATATATATATACGAGTAATTAGTTATACTTATACAAGATAGAGTAAACATAGAAGTAAGCTATTAAACATTTAAAAATATGGATATCTAATTTTAGTTCTAAAATTCAGTCTGATGAAAACCTTTTTCAACATTTTATATGAGAAATAATATTTGTTTTGTATATGCATATCCAAGAAATGTCTCATATGTTAATCTACTGTTTATTAAAGAAAATAAATTGAATCCAAACTCAGATTTTGGCTCCTATCTCGAGTAAAATAAAAAAACTAACACTTGAAATTATTTTATTCTTTAATTTTATAATATAGGCATACTTTCTCCTGTTAGCTAATACAACTCTAAAATATTTTACTCCATTATGTTTTTAACACTCACCCTGGCTTCGCCCAAAAAATCGGCTAATGTTATAAAATAATAAATAAATAACGTCTTTATTTTGCAAGCGTTCTTCAAAGATACAATACTCTGATTTACAAGGCAACTCTTGTCATAGCATACAGGTAAATAAACATTATTCTAAATTAAAAATAAATAAAATTATATAACAATCTCTTTGATATGACTTTTAAATAAGCGGTAACTAAGACTTTTCAAAGCAGGGGGCAAAGCATTATATATTTCCGGTCCAAAGTACCTAAAAGCTTTTTTGCCAATTTCTAGACGGACCCTTGGCAAATGAAGTAGGCTGTCCTGTCAAGTACTGCGAGTGTTTATTTCATGTCTGAAAATAAGCTTCAATACGAATATCTACGTTGAGAAGTCGAACGAGAGTAAACTTAAGATTGCACCTCACATACAGAGCCACACCACCTACACTACATCCCAGCTGAGGTGGCCTATCGCAACGATGAAGTGTGTAGCCCGGCACATCGAATACATAAGAGGGAACATCCGAAGAAAGCCACGATTCAATGACTCCCAACAAGTCAAATAGAAAATCATCAGTTACCGAACACAACTCCGTAAAACCTGTGCCTAGCGATCTAAAATTCACATGCGCTACTCTACAAGTGGAGGTCCTTCCATCTCGTTTCCCGACTGAGCGATACTCACCGGGGCACAAACCTCGTCAGCAACATGACAAGACTCCTGCGAGCTGGGACAGATGACCTTAGGAGTAGTCTCACCAAGACACCGAAAACGATAGGCCTCATGGACTATTTTCAATGACTGGAAAATCAAATTCCCCAAACGATTATTCTCGTTTCGATTGAGGTGTCTCCCGTCATGGGAAAGATGATAGTTTCGGATCACATTGTTGTTGTCAAGAAACTCAACATTTAAGTTATTACACATGAGCATCAACTGTTCATTTAAATAGAAAATGGCTTCCTTACTGATATCCCTCTTTGTAAGAATACTATTTAAAATCACAGCAGCATCAAGGAAATTTTGTTTGGCAGTACTCAACAGGTCCACCATACAGTGGAGCACAGCTCTCTTGCCACAGTCACCATGGTAGCCAGGGCCACCGTCATAACCGTGAACAAGGTTATTGGTGCCAATCAAAATGTATACAGTATCAGGTTGTATTGACTTATACTTACTGATCTTACATCTGATGTGAGATATTCTAGCCCCTGGATTTATATCCACGATAGCTCCACTTTCCCTACATTTTCCCCCGGAAAAACGTAAAAGAGAATCACCGATCAACTAAACATTAGACATTGGCATTTCCAGCGATTTAAAATTGATTCACCTCGAGACTTAGTACTGACATTGCCGCTAGAAACCTTTTCTTTTACATAAGGAAAAGAAACATTTGGACGAGTAAAGGTTTCTTTACCTGCTTTCGAGTTACTATTCTTAGTTAACTTTACTGATACTGACAATTTACGTTTGCTAACTTTAAATGACTTTCGGTACCATTTACCTGATGCATTACAAATTGTTGTGTCATTTTTCACAGCGGTGCCACCTGTCAGAGAATTTACAGTTTTCTTAGTCTTAAAACTACGTTGTTTTTTATTGAATTTTACAGTTTTCCATTTAGTAGAAACATCCCTCGGACTTATTATATCAATACTGTTATCAACATTTGAGATCATCTCATTAGTACCAGCCGCAACAGCGGCTGTCAAATCAATTGGAGCTACTGAGGTTGTCTCCGACAAAGTGAAGACGCACTTGTCTACAGCCACAGAGCTTTGATGTCCTCCACCAAACAGTGAATACCATTCGCAGAAAGTAAGACCATTCTTAAGAGTATTGCAATACCCCTCTTTTATAAATTTAGCATTAACTAGTACACTTAGACCACATTCGTAGCTGTTATTTTGTTGAGCACAACTCAACTCACGGAGGCTCTACTTCGTAAACCCAAGTTTACTAGTTACCAACTTTGCAGCCGTCTCGTTGGCACCTTTAAGTGAATCAAGGTCGTATATTGACTGCCCACAAATATCAACAAACAGTAAACTCCAGTGGGAGCCAGTATCCGCCTTCAGAGTATCTACACTATCGTTAATGCATAAGAACGCATAGTCAGACTTGAAAAATTCTAAATTTCTTAAAAGAGCCTTTACATCAGAATAACTACCATGTTTTTCCATTTGAGATACAGAGTGGTCAATGAAAATTGGTTTGATTACATTTTTACAAGTATTACTATTAAAAGTTTTAAAACAAGAATCTAAAATATTGTCATCAACCCATCTGTTACTAAGCCAAGATTTTTCCTCTAGTGCATTTATTGAGGACTTCAGATCCTTTATACAATTTTCCAATTCTAACTTATGTTTTTCACTAGTTTCTAAATCTATTCTAAGCCTAGCTATAATTAAATCCTTATCATTATGCCTTTTAAGGATAAACATTCATCAGACTTTTTTTTCCAAATTTCCCTAACTTTTACTACATTTGCTATCTCTAGCTTATCCTTAGAACTATTTTGAAACTTAATGCTAAGATTGTCAATAACACAGTCTTTCTCTTTAAGTAAAGACTTTAAAGAAGCATACTCCTCTGTTAATGTCTTTAAGCTTAGTACTATTTAAATGATTTAACATCTCAAAGTTCTCCTTTAACATGTTGGTGACTATGCGCGGATAAATCCGCGCCAGCGGACCCTCCGCGCATCCTGGCGGCGGGTTTTGCCGCCATTTGTAGTAGCATGGTTGATTCATCAGTGTGAAATCGGATCTCGTAGAGGTAGGACGTTGCATTGTCAGGCCCTTGTATACGAACCTATTGATATTTGTGTGCGTCAGTCGCAAGTTCGGAAGTGTTTTCGCTTCCCATAAGTATTTTCTGTTTATTGGTGTGTTTTTTTAGGATTAGAATGAATTTTGTCATTTCAGGCTTAGCCCTCAACGTGTTAAAAACAGCGTCTTTTTCTTCAGTGAGGATGTCTTGTAGGTTAAAAGATCGGTCTAAGTCATTTTGCCACTGTTGTTTCTCAAGATCAAGTCGAGTCTCAAGAGTTTCAATGTCTATTTTAAGATTTTTTGCTAACTCTTCATGTTTTGTGGATGTAGCAAAAATCTCGTCCAAATATTTAACCAAATCGGAAATATTAATTTCCAAATTATGAAAGTTATGTTCAGGATAGTTAGTTTAAATTTTTTTAAGTTCACATCACAAATTATTTACAATAGTTTCATTATAATCGTCGAGATTTTGTGTGGTGACAAGCAACTGTTCCATTACGGGCAGCACAGCACTTGACATACCACGGGTCCGTACCATGTTTTATTACAGAATGTAATATGAAATATACAAAATAAGACAAATGACCAATTAAGTTTTGCCTTCAGTAATTGAAGTATACAATATGGGTTGTGGTGTATCTATATTGCATCGGCCTGATTACAGGCGTTCCAGTAGTACAGAACAACAGAGTCTAGAGTGCCGACTTATGGTACTGATAACATTCCATAGATGGCGTTGACCTACACTCCAGAAGTTTGGCAATCAGGGCCAGATAGGGATATCTTGGTTTGGCGATTGGCAAGTATGTGGCTTATTGCTCATGTGCCAACTATGATAACAGTGACGTGTCCTTGCTCCACTTTCGTTACCACAGGCCTGTTCCAGGAATTATCTTTATTAAATCTAATCCAAACTCACTTATTCCGGCGATTGGCCTACAATGAAACGCTAACGTGTTCTTAGTCACTTTAGATTGGCGCATATAACCAAATAATTAGTTAAACTACACCATTTAATCATATTTTTAGAGCACAAAAATGTAGTTGACATTCACGTAGGACCAGGCCTACCAACCTGTTGCGCACAGACGTTATTTAATTTATTAAAACATGTGTAGCCATAATCAACGTGACTTGCATAGAGGGAGAAATGTTGATCAGTGTAGTATTTTACTATGTCATGTTGGTAGCTCTGATGTAACAGTGAGTCATCAAAAATTTCGTTTCGTTCATGCACTACTGTTGCTGACGCTACATAAAATTTTTTTCTGTTCTTTTTAAACTCACCAATATATATTTTCTAAAAAAAATTTAGAATCTTTTCCATTATTATAAACTTTTATTAGCCCTATAGCCTATATACATGTATATATATATATATATATATATATATATATATATATATATATATATATATATATATATATATAGTAGAAAATTTGTAATTCCTAGGGCTGCTATTTATAATAATGTTATAGTAAAAAATAATAACAATCTAAAATCAAACAACAGAACTTCAATGAAATCTTCCTTTGCAGAACACTTACTAAACAATAATCACAACTAAACAAATATGAAAACCAACATGAAAATTCTAAAATTCGGTTCAAAAAGCAAAAAAATAGATTCTCAAGAAGAACTTGAAATTATAAACACAACCAAGAAAATCCCAATAATTTAATCAACACCATGTTAACACAAAAAAGAAACCCAATATTCGAAACAATTATACATATAAGAAACAACACTCACAATGACAACTAACCACCAAATAAAAAATATTTACTAATTTAACATATGTTTCCTTTATGATAATTATTTATTTAATTTTATTTGTTTTGTAGTTAGCGAATCAGCTGTTTGTGTAGTGAACTGGATATTAAGTTTTGTTCTCATATTTTCACATTAAATAATTGTTTTGATTGTTAATTGTGTTAAATAATGTTGTTTTAAGTGTTCTAAAGTTTCTGTTTAAAATGTAATTAATTAAGTAGTGTCAGTTTTAACCCCTTAAACTTTATTTACTAAATCAAATTTGTACAGGTAATTAAGGTTATAATTGGTTGTTACTTTAGTTTCATCATTCAAATTTCAATTAGTTTAACAATATGAATGTCAATTTTAAAAGTACACACGATCATGACTATTGTGTTTCACAAACAATAAACGAGTCTATTCCTTGGCAAACAGTCACAAATAAAATAAATTTATCCTTGCCCATTGACTCTCAGTCTGATTTCAAGAAATCACGTACCACAATGACACCTATCAAAACCCAAAATAATTTTGAGGTACTTAACCAAAAAGACATGGATCAGAATGAAGATCTAGAAGAAAGCCCAGTCAAAGATCCCAAACCCCCTCCAATCTTTATCTCAGAAGTGTCTAATGTTACTGCTGACTTCGTTTATAAATTCAGTTATAAATAAAGAAGAATACACATTTAAGTGTTTAAACTTAAACAAAGTAAAGTTGTCTACTACAACTGTAGACGCATACAGAAAGGTCGTTAAACACCTAACTGATTCTAAGATAGGATTCCATACTTATCAACTGAAAAATGAAAGAGCCTACAGGGTTGTTTTGAAACACATGCACTATTCTGTAGACACAGAAAGCATCAAGGATGCCATTGAAGATTTAGGTTTCAAAGTAAGGCATGTAAATAATATTCGTGACTATAAGACTAAGACTCCTCTTTCCATGTTCTTCATTGATCTTGAACCCGATTTAAGAAACAAAGAAATTTACAACTACGACCTCTTGCTAAATTGTAAAGTATTGTTTGAGGCACCTCGTAAGACAAGAGACATACCTCAATGTAAAAAGTGTCAGAGGTACGGACATACCAGATCATATTGCTGGTATGCGTTTCGTTGCGTCAAATGCGGCAATAATCATGACACAGGCTCTTGCCCCAAACAAAATTCCAGTCCCCCAAAATGTGTGCTTTGCAACGGTCAACATCCAGCGAATTATAAAGGCTGTACAATCTACAAAGAATTGAAAAACAAATCATTCCCACCATTGAGATCCAAACGCCTTACGAACACTGCTGCACCAATCACCTCCGATACACCAAGCTCAGCAAATAATGAAGTCCCTGCATCAACAACTGTCTCTAAAAACACAATCAATGAAATTCGAGAAAGAACAACCTCCAATCCAACTTATGCTCAAGTCTTATCATCACACAATGAACAACTTAAAGAAAACGCCAACATTGCATTCATATTAAATAATTTTTTCGATAAATTTGAAAAACTAATACAACAACAAGCACAACAAATAGGTACATTAATGAACCTTTTGACTACTGTTATTAACAAAATTAAATGAATAATTTCTATAGGATAGCGCTATGGAATGCTAATGGCATGGTTCAGCATAACCGTGATATTCAAGTATTTATCTCCATGAATAACATTGATATTATGCTGATATCAGAAACACACTTCACTGAATTAAGTCACTTTAAAATTCCGTCATTTTCGTTGTATAATACTAATCATCCAGACAATACTGCACGTGGTGGAAGCGCTATTTTGATAAAAAATGTGATCAAACACTACGAGCTACCAAATTATCGGCATCCCCACATTCAAGGTTGTTCAGTGGTCATAGAAGATTGGGCGGGGCCACTAACAATATCTGCTGTGTATAGTCTTCCAAGGCACAATATTACAAACCAACAGTTCAATGATTACTTCAAAACCCTGGGATGTAAATTTATATCAGGAGGCGATTTTAATGCAAAACACCCCAATTGGGGATCAAGACTTGCCAATCCACGAGGGTGCCAATTATTAAAAACCATGAATGGGTGTAATCTAGATTATATGTCTACAGGTGAACCAACTTACTGGCCGTCCGATCGACAAAAGGTACCTGATCTTCTCGATTTTTTCATAACAAAAGGATTATCTAGAAATTACCTAAACGTAGTGAGCTCCTTGGACCTCTCATCCGACCATTCACCAGTGATTCTTACAGTTAGCTCAACAATTATAAAAAAATCTACTCCCCCTTCCTTCTGCAATAGATGGACTGATTGGCCTCGTTTTAGAGAAACTATATCTGAGCATTTAAATATGTCACTACTTTTAAAGACAAACGTTCAGCTTGATGACGCTGTTGAATATATGACCAGAACATTTCAGGATTTTGCATGGAAAGCGACACTTCAGCTACAGCAAAAGGCTAATATCGAACAAAGGCAACCCTTGGAAATAAAAAAGAACATTGCTGAGAAACGAAAATTAAGACAAATTTGGCAAAACTCACGACATCCAGTAGATAAACTAAATCTAAATAGATCAAGCCAAAAATTAAAACGATTGCTTAGAAAAGTGAGTAATGCTCATTTTTCGGAATTCACAGCCAACCTGGACGTAACCGATAATACTGACTATTCGCTTTGGAAAGCAACAAAAAATCTTAAAAGACCTCAACAATCAATACCACCAATTCTAAAACCTGACGGAACATGGGCTAAAAGTAACGTCGAGAAGGCAGGAACGTTTGCTAATCATTTTAAGAATGTATTCAAACCACACGCCATAGTATCTACACTTGAGGAAGAAATTACTGATTACTTAGAATCTCCCAATCAACTTGACTTGCCTACTAAAAACTTCACTCCATCAGAGGTAAAAACAGCTATAAACAAGAATCTTAACCCAAAGAAAGCTCCTGGCTACGACTTGATTACTGGTAGATTACCTAAAGAACTTCCCAGAAAGGGAATCGTTTTATTGACTATAATATTCAACGCTATTCTTCGTTTGGAACACTTTCCTTCCCAATGGAAAATCTCTCAAATTGTAGTCATTCAAAAACCGGGAAAACCAATCAATGAAGTAACATCTTACAGACCAATTAGTCTTCTTCCAATCATATCTAAATTGTTTGAAAAACTTCTGTTACAAAGGCTCGACCCTCTGATCTTAGAAAAAGAATTAATCCCTCAACACCAATTCGGATTTCGTCAAGGGCATTCTACAATTGAACAAGTCCACAGGTTAGTGAAAGAAGATCTAGAGAATAAAAGATTTTGTTCTGCTGCATTTTTAGACGCGAGTCAGGCCTTTGACAAAGTGTGGCACAAAGGTCTGCTCTTTAAAATTAAGTCATTACTGCCTCATACTTATTACAACATACTTAAATCATATCTCTCAAACAGATTATTCCAAATTAAGTATCAAGATTCACTCACAACAATGCGTCCTATAGAATCAGGCGTCCCCCAAGGTAGTGTCCTTGGTCCTATCCTTTATACTATGTATACTTATGATCTTCCACAAAACCCAGATATAATGGTGGCTACTTTTGCTGATGATACAGCACTGCTGTCTTCAAATAGAGATCCTGTACTGGCTTCCAATTTGTTACAAACATATCTAAACATCCTAGCTATTTGGTTACAATATTGGAAAATTAAAATAAACGAAACAAAATCTCACCATGTTACCTTTACATTGTCTACTACAACATGTCCTCCAGTTTCACTAAATAATATATTTTTGCCTCAGACAAGTAATGTTAAATACCTTGGTATACATCTGGATCGGAGACTAACATGGCAGCTACATGTTTGGAATAAGAGACTGCAGTTAAATTTAAAACTGCGGAAATTGTCATGGCTTCTAGGCAGAACATCAAAATTATCAACAGAAAATAAACTTCTAATTTATAAAGTTATACTGAAACCAGTTTGGACTTATGGCAATGAGCTCTTGGGAACAACATCAACTTCCAACATTGAAATTATTCAAAGGTTCCAATCTAAAACCCTAAGATTTATTCTAGATGCCCCTTGGTATGTTAGAAATCAAACCATTCATGAAGACACTAAATTTCCGTATGTAAACGATGTAATAAAAACGAAAAACTTGAAATACCTTCAGAGACTCGAGAACCACCAAAACTACCTAGCGGTTAATCTTTTGGACAATAGCAGCAGTGTTTACCGCCTTAAGAGACACAGTGTTCTCCATTTAAAAGACAGATTTATCTAATTTTCTTTTCTTTTCATTTTTTCTACTTTTAGAACATTGTAAGTCAGGGCAACCAAAGGGTTGTTTCTGACTCAGGTTAATCACCCTGATGAGATTTACTTATTGTTCAAATTATATGAACAGATTGTAAATAAAATAAATGTTATATATAAAAAAAAAATTGTTTTGTAAACACATATACACCTATGAAGATGGCATAAATGCCGAAACCGGTCGTGTTAATTTAATAAAAAACTATTTAAGGGTGCTCAATTATTATTTTTTATTATAACATTAATATATATTTTAAAAAATATTTTTTTAAACTAAAAATAATTCCAACATAACATATAAATTTGTATGTTGTAAACTGTTCTGTTTATTGTGAGTAAATTGATATGCAATACATATACATTTATACAAATACATATTTATAATAAATTGTTGCAGGTATATGACAACCAAATGTAATATACATATGTATGTAATACATAACTGTATATTTTATAAAACTAAATAAAATTAAAAAAACCTATGGATACTATCAAAATCAATTAGCACTACATTAAAAACATTTACAAAGGAAAGTCCCCTGTTTTTTGTTTTTATAAAACCAAAATTGTTAATTATTTTATAAAATTAAAAAATAAATTTCATTATAACATGCCATATTTTGTTTAGTGAAATATTCTCTTGACATTTGTGAGCAAAATTATTTATAATACATCCAAATAAATAATATAATTTTTATAGATTTTTAAAAATTTGCCTGCATAATGCATAAAATGGCCTGCCAGGGTTAAAGTTAATCCCTGCACACGAATGACATATTGTGTTATACTATTTCAATGTGCACTTCTGATGAATTGTACAATTATTTGTTCTTATTATTGTACACTATGGGGGATTCGCTCCTCTGTGCTTCACTCATCCTGACGTTTATTTAAAATGTTAAAACTACAATGGAATGTGTACAAACTACGACTACTACAATATAGTACAATGGCTTGTTTTTTTTAAAGGACACAGGATATCCAGACCAAGAAGCAACATGTTCCAGTGGTGGATAGGACTCCTTTGGATCCACCTCCCATCATGGTGGTTGTGGTAGGTCCTCCCAAGGTGGGCAAGTCCACCCTCATACAGAACCTGGTCAAGAACTTTACCAGACAGCCGCTGACCACAGTGAAGGGCCCTGTTACTGTGGTTACAGGTCAGTAATCACGGATCTTTCTGATTTTAATATTTTATAAGATTCTCAGTTTGAAAATATATTGTAGTCTTACTGTTACAATGTGGAATATCTATTTACATCTTAGAACCCTTATTATTTCTAACACGTAATAACTATTTCTTTAATAGATATGTATCAAACACTTCTCATTACAATCTTAAGCATCTCCATAGTTATATGTAAAATATAACCAGGAATAAATATAATTAAGTTTACTTGAAATCATTTTAGCAAATTAAATTCAATGTTGTCCTTTAGTAACAATAATATCATCGGGTGTGCAGTTTATTTTGTAAAATTATGAACTAATACTCCAATATATATACTGTATACTTATAAGATCTTATATTTATTTTATATATAAATTAAATTTTAAAATATGAATTTATATATATATATATATATATGTATGAAAGCCAAATACCACTCACTAACTTACTGACTGACTGATCACAAAATCTCAAAAACCATAGAACGGATTTCCACGAACTTTTAAAAGGTTAGCTTTAGTATCGAAGAGACCCACTAAGAAAGGATTTGTCAAAATTCCATTCCTAAGGGGTACAAACAGCCCCTCAAAATTTCGTTTTTCCATACGCTACCCTTACACATATTGACCCCCCCCCCATCCATTCACGTACAGAGGTATTGATCCACCCGCCCACCCATTCACGTACAGAGGTATTGAAATACCCACCCACCCATACACATGCAGTGGTATTGACCCACCCATACACATACAGTGGTATTGAACCACCCATACACATACAGTGGTATTGGGTAGATTTTAGTAAATTAATAACAGCTGTTTTGTAATTAAATAAACATGTTTATTTTATATATTTGGCATTACCGTCTTGATGCATGAAGAGTTTAATCTTCAGTTGTTAAAAAAAACACAAATGACATAAACACGTTTGAAATAGGTTAAGTAATACTCTATACTAATAAATAGGTAGCAACGCAAGTAGTGTGAGTGAAATACTGTAAATAATTTAATATTGTAATTTTACGTTGTACAGATAGTATACTATTATTTGCAGTCAAAGTCACATGACAAGGTGTATCGAGCGCAGCGAGAGTCGGAGTTGGCACACAAAGTTTTAAATTTTACTGTTTATTTCACGACAAAATGATTAGATAAAATAATATATTCACTTATTAAGATATCCTTTCTAAACAAATAAAAAAAGGCTAGACTACGAAGTTAAGGCCCACTGCACAGAATATGTCCCAGCTTGCCCAGATATTTAACTAGTTGCTTTATCCTCATTTAATAAAATAACTCTTTTTCCAACTAATACATAGTCTAACACTTATGTCATTATGATATTTGCAATAGGCAAGAAGCGGAGAATAACACTGATGGAGTGCAACAACGACATCAATAGTATGATAGACCTGGCAAAGGTGGCTGACTTAGTTTTGCTTCTGATTGATGCAAGCTTTGGATTCGAAATGGAAATATTTGAATTTCTCAATATTTGTCAGGTACGTTAGTTTGAAAAGTTTCTTAGTTTTATTTTATTTGGTATCACAATGTTTAATAGACATTTTGTTTAAGTTATTTTTTTATAAATATCTAATTTGTTTCATATCATAATACTCATATGCATAGTGAAATGCATAGCTCACATTATTACGTTCTGATAGTGATGTAGAACTGTAAGCTGCTATAAAATAATGATTAATCAGATATGGTAGATTTCTACAAAAACTGAAAAACTTGCTTTTTTTGACAAGTACCTAAATTTTGAATCATGATTATATAGAGAAATATCCTTTGTAGCTTCCAAATGTATGTAGTAAATATTCTTTTGTTCATTTTGTTAATTTTTCATTTAAAAAAAACCAGTTTTTTTTCTGGAGAGTTCTCATATTTTTAACATAATATTCCCTCTGTAAATTAAAAGGCTAGTTATTTTTCTTCTTAATTGAAACAATTAAATAAAACATGTATGTTTTCAGGTCCATGGGATGCCTAAAGTGATGGGAGTGTTAACTCATTTGGATATGTTGAAACAAGTTAAAACACTGAAGCGCACCAAAAAAGTTCTTAAGCACAGATTTTGGACAGAAGTATATGCTGGAGCTAAACTGTTTTACCTTTCTGGTTTACTTCATGGAGAATACTTGCGGAATGAAGTTAAGAACCTGGGGCGCTTCATTTCCGTGATGAAATTTCGTCCTCTGACGTGGCAAACTACTCATTCTTATTTACTTGGTAGTGTAAAGCCACGTCATTATATAAGTGTATAGCTTAAATGCATAAGTTGTTTTTGAAAATTGATTCATTTTAAGAGTCAGCTATACTTGCTGCCATATTGGATTTTATTCTCTATTAGCCCAATGTTCATTTCAAAAAGAGATTACAACTTTGCTTGTGAATGCACAGTTGACCCACGATAGTCCGACATTTAACAGTTTAGCATGCTTGGTAGTCTGACACCATTTGAATCACCAATCTAAATTGTACTGTGTACAGTGCAAACTTTTCTTGTCTCGACAGGATTGGCACATCTCAAGTATTTTCATTAGTTTCTAATTGTGTTCAGTAGTGTTTCTGACTTGCACTATAATACAGACGATACAAGGTGTCTACATAAGACGACACAATTGAGTAGGCTGTGGAGACGGAATACGTGATCAGCTGTGACGAAGCTATGTCAGCCACTTTGATACGCTGGTGCGAGAAACGTGAACTTGACCTTAGCATTTTTTTAATATTGAAAGACATTCAAAGAAAAAGCCATCACCGACTGTTTGCATAAGAAGAAACAGAAGAATATCACAGATTTTGCCATGTTTAGATTGTAGTACGTAGGCTATGTACTGGTTAAACTTTCTAAATCATTACTTGATGAAATAAATCTTAAAATTATTAAAGCATAAATTAATTATTTTTAATCTTTGATGTGTATGTAGTGCAATAGATAGGGCCTAAAAACATCATACATTTGATTTTGTAAATTTTATACAGTGATATTGAGGCATTTGAAAATCCACATTTTTGGTAATCCGACACTCCACTAATCCCGTAACTGTTGGATTATCAAGAGTCAAATGTATAATTTTAACCTTTACCTTTTTTGAAAGGGGATCCCTAGATTTATTTATTTTAAAGAAATAACTATTGTTCTAATTCAACATTCTTTTAAATAAACACAAACGTTGGAAAAAATCTATTCTCATGGAGATCTAGTTACATATATTCTATAAAACATTTAAAAGTTTGGAATACATATGAGCGTATCTCATAAAAAAAATATAAGCGTAAAACACTTTAAGCAAAGTAATGTTCAATTGCAAAATGTGGGCATCAGCTAATGATAAATGTGCTGCCTTGTAGCCAAGCGAGGAAGAGAAAATCAACAGCCACAACTATTCACAGCACAATGGTTTGGGATGGACGAGCAGACGACAACCGGTCTTCTGATAGTCAACAGAGTTACAAGTAGTTCCAAAATCAACACCAGTTAAAGAGTCTTAGGTTCAACTGTGACAACATTATTCACTAGAGAAGACTGTCATGGTTCCTTAGCATTAGATTGTATATAGAGAGTTGTGGGAAAGTAGATTCTTTCTACTAATAAATTTTTGATTTTTAATTGAACAACAGAATAGTAATGGATTTTGAGTTTAAGAATGAAAATAGAGTTGAGTATTCACAGTTTAAATAAAAAAAAAAAAAAAAAAAATATGCAGTACTTCAGTAGTAGAATTATTAAAAGAGTCTACAATGTTTAGAACAAAACTTGAAGTGTTGACATATTAGGGTCATATTTTCTTCTAACAAAAAGAACTTTATAACAGTATTCTCCCATTTTCGTTCCTTAAAATCCTTAAAAATTTTTTGTGAATATCGTTTTTCTGAGAGAAATAATTATATTTTAGAGGAGCTTGTCTCAATACCTTTATGTTTAAATCAGAAATTTAAATAATATGGTTACTCTGATACAAAATCAAGAACTTTCTATCCTGAGCCAAAATGTCATGCAGACTGTAATATGCCATTAAATGGATTAAAAAACAAATTTACTTTTTAAATCAACCACGAGAAGAGTATTCATGACAATCCAGCTCATAGTAACTGAACAAATCTCTAGTAACAACACCGGTAACTAACAGGAAGAAAACTCCTTTGGTATGTGTATAAATGGGCGGGTGGGTCAATAACACCTTACATATATGGGTGGGTAGATAATATGTAAGTATGTATGGGTGGGTGGGTTTGTTAATACCACCTTACATATATGGGTGGGTGGGTAAATACCACCGTATGGGTTAGTCAATACCACATTACATATATGAGTGGGTAGATAATACTACCATATGTGTATGGGTGGGTGGGTTTGTTAATACCACCTTACATATTATATTACATATGGGTGGGTAGGTAAATACCACTGTATGGGTGGGTGGGTTAGTCAATACCACGTTACATATATGGGTGGTTGGGTTAATTCAATACCACTTTACATGTATGAGTGGGTAGGTGGGTCTTATTATTAATTTATGCATTCCTGATTATGTTTATTTAATAATTATCATAAATTATTGTTAATTAAAACTAAAATATTTTAGGTTCTTTAAATACTAAATTATTTTCTGTATGAACAAACTCTACTTTCTTAAAAATGAATTTCACCACATTCCTCATAAATTATGAGAATATCTCTTTTATCGTACACTTTTTAATTTAATTTTAAACATTTGACTAAATATTTCCCTGACTACTCTAAATGACTATAGTGCTATTAGTCGTGTGAGGATCATCAAACACTCAAAAATTAGATATTTGTAATTATTTTTGCCACTATCACCTATTCTCAAAAATTGTAGTTCTTAGTTTAATCAATAAAAATATAGTGCATTTTATTATGTTCTGCTTCAGTTGTTTACTGTAAATGTTGAAAATTATTTTATTAATAAATTTAACTTATTTTTAGCGGACAGAATGGAAGATCTCACACCTCCGGAACTCATTCGACAAAATCCCAAGGTGGACAGAACTCTTAGTTTGTATGGCTTTGTGCGAGGTATACCTCTGAACAAAGCAAACAGCGTTCATATTCCTGGTGAGGCAAAGTATGACTATTTTTAATTGTTTTAAAAACGAACACGAAATTATTGAATTTTTAAATTAATTTAAGTCAATTCCTAATCCATAAATATTTTTGTACAGAGAAAGTTAATTAAACCTAGGGACTAATATTTTACCATTTGTTATTCCCAACTAGTGTAAACATTATTATTTATTTATGAAATAAGCAAAAATAATTAGCAATTACTTATTTTAGGTTAAGTTAAAGGGCACTAAGCCAGAAATTAGTATATTGGAGAGATATGACATCAGCAAACTTACCTTAGAAGACAAGTTCACTAACACCAGAGTAGTAGTAACATACACAAAAGAATTACATAATTACACAAATTTTCAGTGCCACTGTACTTTCTGAAAGTGAAATTTCATTGTCACTGAAAATTTGTGCGATTATGTAATTCTTTTGTGTATGATACTACAAATACTAAATAGATTCGTGTAGACCTATTTTTAAAATGTTAAATATTCTCCCCATTCCTTGTTTATTTATTCTACAGTCCCTAACTTTTGTAAAAAAAGTATCATATTTTCTCTCATAATCACACGCACGAATATAGTACACGTCATTCAGACCTATTAAAATATCTATCCTTTTTCAAAAGTAAAGTAACTTTTGAAAAAATGCTATTTTACTCATCTATTCATCTTTATAACAAACTTCCTATAGTCATACGCTCTGAACTGTCACCAGAAAAATTTAAAACTAACTTTTAATTATCTGATTGAGCACTGTTTTTATAATGTACAAGACTACCTGGATGCGGTATAATGATTTTAACTTTATAATGATTGTACAACTTTATATGATATATATATATATCATATAATATTTTAGGTGTTATTTTTGGTTTCATGATATTCAACCCAATTAAATTATACATCTATTCCAAGCTTATTAGTGAGAGAAGTTTTCCACTTAACTTTACATTAAATTAGACTACATTTATGTGCTGATATGGGGTCTTAAACAATTGGAGAAAAATACATGTTGCATATTTTTTTAATAAACTTCCTCTAGGAAATCTAGTTTTTATTTACGTTTGCTTGCAAAATGATTGACATTTATAGAAAATTTAACGATCTTTTCAATGGTTTTAATAAAAATCTGGTAGGTGTTTTGCTTTGGTTTTTATAGCTCAATCAGTGAGTTAATGTCAAATAATTCTAAAAACACACAATATGAGCCCTTACAGCCAAACGGTTGAGAATCGGACACAGGTTAATAGGGACTTTTTTGTTCCTTTTTGTGAGTACAACAAACAGGTAAATTTAATGGTGTCAGTAGAGACTCACCCTGTATATATTTTGTTGTTGTTGAGGATAATGAGTTTGAAACCAATGTAGCGTAATTTTAGTTTAGTCTTAAGTCTTGATTTGTTGACAATTTACCTACCACATTGATATCATTTCATGTAAGTGGTTTATGTAATGTATATGAATAAATAAAATTAAAAAAAAAAATAAATAAACTACTACTCTGGTGTTAGTGAACTTGTCTTCTAAGGTAAGTTTGCTGATGTCCTATCTATTTAGTAATTACTTAGTGACTTCTTTTATTTTGACAATTTGGCAAAACAGAATTTAGTTTGACAGTAACAAAAAAGGATCTGAAAATGAGTTTATAAATTTGGAATCTCTTGTAATCCACCATTTGATTCTTATGAACTGTAAAACAACAAGATAATTAGCCTCTTATATTATATCCAACTTAAGAGATTACTAACAGTCAGTAATTAGACTAATATCAATACTTCATCTTTTCAAGATCAATTAATGTTCCAATTGTTTTATCAATATTAATATTTTGCTTGTAACTACACATTTAAAATTGAAAAATTTTTGTTTGTAAGTCATAAATACAAAAATATACTAAATAAATATAATGTAATATTATCTCAAACACTTAATAAATATTTTATTTGTGCAATGTACAAATCACCTTTTATAAGCATCTTCAAGCATAGTGCAATTTATAAATCTTAACAAAAACAATTTTTATATTTACAAAATTACGTACTAGTCAATTAATAGTTAACTAACACTCATATTAAAATTAGTTGTTGTCAGATATTTATAATAAATATTTATTATAAACAGAGAAAATCCATTTAGTTTTTCCCATTTTATTGCAGGTTGTGGAGATTCTGTGATAAGTGACGTAAGCTTCTTACCGGATCCATGTCCCTTGCCTGATAAACTCAAGAAACGCACACTTGTGGACAAGGAGAGACTCATCTATGCACCGTTCTCTGGAGTTGGAGGAATTGTTTACGACAAGGATGCTGTCTACATCGAACTGGCCGGTAGCCATTCTCATCATACCCAGGTGTAAAAAAGATATATTTTGTCTGTATAATTAGAAAGCCAGGTGTAAAAAAAGATATTTTGCCTGTATAATTAGAGCTTTGCTCCTTTCACATATTTATCCTTCTTTTTTTAATTGTAAATCGTAAAAGAATCTATGGTATCATTATGTAAATGTGTGATGAAAAAAAAAATTAAATTCAAATTCAGATCGCTTTACAAAAATGTCTTTGTGTAAGTAAGAGAACTGAGTATCAGGCTTGTCAATTAGTTGAAAATCAGATCAAGTACAAGGTTGGTCCCTTAGTTGCCCTGGCTATTGGGATATTAATAAGTAGCTCTTTGTAAGGAATAGTTGACCGTAGTTAATAACAATGACTACACTTGTTCATCTATTTTTATCACATTTATTTACCTCTCATATTCCCCCATACCTCTACGATTGGCATTTTACTAATGAATAAAATAAAATTATTTATGCTAATACTTAAGTAATATTTAAAATTAACTATAAAATATATTTGTACAGTATTTTTATACTTCTAAGTATTCCTTTATATTACATGCTTTTATTGGTAGTTAGATGGAATAATAGGTTAAATATTATATCAACGAAAATATTCAGTAATTTTGTAAGACAAATCAAAGTGAACTTATTTCTCAAATAGTCAGGTTTGCTTTGATCAAAGAAAGGAAATATTAAAACGAGTAAACAAAACAATGCAAATAGATGTGCAACAATAATGAAGCAAAATAAAATATTGTCAGCTGATCTATTTATTACATTTCATTGAAAAGCCTGAGTACTGTACCTATAAATGACCGCACACATCTCCTCAGTTTGATTCTATCCCACTCTACTACTTGTGGTTGAGTACATGTCATTTGCACATGTAACTGTAACGGATGCACAGAGAGACTTTCTCTGTGCAATTCCTTATTTTTGGGATCAGATTATAGTCACATTGGACATTGCAATTTTTTTAACAGTTTAAAACAATAAGTATATTTCTACTTAATCTTAGTTGTTCACAGTTACAGGTGTTTTCATTCACAATGCTTATTAAGAGCTAACGGTGGTTGTTTTAAAGGTTGGGGGTAGAGATGAAAATGAAAGAGATCTTGTTAATTCTTTGTTGGAAACAAAAGACACATTGGACACAAAAATTGCTAAAAGCCAAGTTCAGATATTTTCCAACACTGCGCCTATTGCTGCTGAAGATTTTCAGATGTAAGTTCTAACATTTAAGTTATTTAACCCTAGATTACTAATCTTAGTTCATTGTCACGTCTACACTTCTAATTTGTAATTTTAACGACACCATGTTTTAAAATTAGTTTACTTGGACCATATTTTTAATGTGTTATTTTAAACTGTCATAATGTTAATTAATGTTTTCTGATTTCACATTAAATACAATTGAATTATTTTACTCAATTTTTATATGCTATTTTTGTATTTTTGTCATAAAATGTTATTGTTTTCTATGGCAAATGTAAGGGTTCATTAAAAAATTCATAGAAAATTCACTTTTAGCTCATTTTCACCGTCAAACATTTAGTTATGTAGTAAAATAAATAATGAACTTAACTATAGGATTAAGATTCACGTATCATGAAAAAATGTATTTCCCTATAACAATAACATTGACAAAAATCTAACCGTAAACACTTTTCTTTCGTAAAATATACGAGTCGTAATATTGTGCAGAGAAAACTGTATGACCTTGAGCAGCGTCAACAGAATACTGGTCTCTCCTACCATAATCAGGAAGGTACTGAGACAGACAATGTGCGAGAATGTGTAGTTTATCTAATCTTAGAATTTCACAAATGTCCGTTCGTAATTTTTACGAATGAGTACTAATCTAGGGTTAAGATTGTGCATGGCAGTTCCTTGTACATGTTAGTAAGGAAATAGTGAGCCCAAGAGACATAATATTACCTAGGTTTTACCAAGAGTACAATGATCACATGTCCACCAGCTCATTGACAGGAAGGAAATGTGCCTGCTGGTGTATTGGAGGGAAGCACACCCGTAGATGACATTAGTGGAAAGACCTTTATTTGCTGTTGTTTAATTTTTGTCTTTATGGACACGGTCTAACGTTTATTTATGCAATACATCTAATTAATACTATTCAAATACATTATTGAATATAAATGCTTAAAACCTATTTTAATTTAACGTTGTTAGATGTTCCAGAATGGCTATTTACTTATTTGTCCAGACTACACTATAAACGATCCGCAAAGTCATTTCGCCTTACACAATATTTTACGTTCGGTAATGGTTTACTCAGCCAAAAATTTCTGTAAGAACATTAAGATGAAATAAGGAGTCAGCTAATTACTTTCAGATATTATATCCTAGATGCCAAAATAGATGTTTTATTTATAATTAATTAGTTTTTTTAGGTTATTTCAGATTAGGGGATTCATTTGTTTATATGTATAACATTTTCTGTATCACTAAAACTCGTGTTTATTTAGTCGTATGTTCTAGTGCTCTCTAAATTACCTAAATTATTGTTTCAGGAATACACAGAAGAAAATAAAACAGACAGTGAAAGAAGTCAGTATAGCCGACCCAAATGATGGCCGTAATAGAAGAAAAGCCGTTTTTGATATGGATGAGGATGAATTGGATATTGAATATGATTCAGATGATGAGGAAGCAAGTGAAAATGAATCTAATGAAACCAATAACAAGAAAACAATAAATAAGAAAGACTTAAAAAAGCTCAGAGAAGCTGAAGAAAATAGTGATTTAAGTGAGCACAATGAAAATAGTAATGAACAGAATGCTGAGAGCAGTGATAGTGACGATACCAGTGATGAAGATTTTAGCAATACTTCAGATAGTGATAGTTCTATAAATAAAAACAAGAGCTTAAAACATCATAAAAAAATCTCACAAACCAAACTAAACAAGAAACAAAACAAAAAAACCAAGACTGTTATGGACATGGATGAAACATCAAAAAAGCTGAAAATGAAAAAAAGAAAACGAGAATGTGATGAAGAAAAAAACAATATTGAGCAAAGTGATGATGAAAATAGTGATGAAAGAATTTCCAAGAAAATTAAGTCACCTCAAGATGATAAACAGAAGATCACAGTGAGGTAAGAAATTCATATACCTCGTTTTTATATTAGGAGAAGAAATTAAATATTTAGCTAAAGCTAAAATTGTCCACGCATGAACTAAATGTTCAAGACTCATTACAAAAAACAGTAATACCAATAGAGAAAAAAAAGAAAAATCAATTTGAAAATGTTTTACACTCTTTGTGGTAGATGTTTTGATACGATTTAGTACGGTTGACGTCGCACAAGATAGTTAGTATGGTATCTATATTAATTAATAAAAATAGTAATATTGATGTGTGGTACACAGAGTATGTATTATTTTACAATATTTTCATATTAAATATAATAAGTGTAGGACATTAAATACAAGTTTATTCTTTAACACTTGTTTATAAAAAAATTCTATTATTTAAGCGATCTTTGAGGAACTGTAGAAACCAAACATAACAGAAACAACTATATTACATGTATATATAGACCATCACATATATATATATCACGGCTTAAAGGAACTGATAGACACCAATAAAGAAGAAATATTCTATATTCTAGATCATGTAGAAAAGAAAAGACTGGGAACATATCCAAAAAAATATATATAATCTTTCTAAAATATAGCATCTGATTGTATATTTTGTTGTATTGGTAATTATCATGTTTGCAGTGAGCTCTTTCAGAGTTTAATCTAAAAATGTTCACTCTACAAAGTCAACCTTGACTCTTAGGATATTGAATCAGCTCATTTAAAAGCAAATTCACTATTATATACCTCAACACTTCTACTTAACATTGGCTATGTAAAAATTTTATTTGTAAATAGATACTAATTATATTGGATTAACATACACGTCCTTAAATTTTAATTTGAACTAAGCATAAAATAAATCCATATTACTTATTTTATTTTGTATACTGTTTAAATTGTTTTCCTGTTCAGGTATCATGCCACTCAGTCTGACAAAGACAAAGAAATTAGCAGCAAAATTGCTGAAGCTTTAGAAAAGTTGCAAAAATCAAGTAAAAACGAATCATCTACTGGCCTGACTGACAGTGCTTTCTCAGATGACGGAAGCTCTGATTCTTCAAAAAACATTTCACAACCTGAAAGCAGCGAGGAGGAAAGTTGTAATGAAGAGACTGATGTCAAATTTGAAATGGAGTCTGATGATAATGGAAATATGTCTGAGAATGAAGAGTCAAGCAGTGATGAAGGTGTTGACGAGGACACGAATGTAAATTGGAAAGCTAATTTGGCGCAGAAAGCTGCAGATGCTTTTGTGGAAAGGCAGAACAGCTCCGCTAACCTTTGGAAACTAGTTTATAGTAAGTATCGTGATTTAAAGAAGTGGAAAATATTTCCTATTGATTATACATAATGAAAATCACCACAAGCATCTCATTTTGAATGTCAAACAGATGAATAACATTTATATTTGATTGTCTACTGTGTAGATTCTACACGTAAGTCTCTCTTTTTAGTCTATTCAATGAAGATGCTTGCATCAATGAAAATATGTAATTTTGTATTTACCTTTTTATCAAGCAGACTTATCGTCTAAGTTTAATTTATTCTTATCTTTCCTATTAACTCACATCTTACTTATGTATGCTGTCTTAATTACACCCATTATTTAAATATTTCAAGGAAATCATTTTCACTGTGATTAATCTGTCCTTTAGGTGATGATATCATGGAAAACGTAAAAGAAGAAGAACAAGACGATGGGGAAGAGGTGGCTGGATTATTTCGAGTGGTAGGGAAGAAGCAGGAAAAGAAAATACAAGAGAAGGACAACATGAATGCTTTAGATACATCTAAATTTGCAGTGACTCATCTTAGAGATTGGTCCAATGAAAAGGTAGT
The DNA here is from genome assembly GCA_035578905.1 of Stictocephala bisonia. NCBI lineage: Eukaryota > Metazoa > Arthropoda > Insecta > Hemiptera > Membracidae > Stictocephala > Stictocephala bisonia. Next base: position 53,523 of record JAQJVL010001734.1, on the reverse strand, counting down.
TTTAATAGTTCATTTTAAAGAGCAGCTATTCTACACATTTTTTAAAATCCTAAGCTGCACTAATTTACAAAATGATGTTTTTAAAAATAATTTTGTATTTAATATTTTGATTCCAGTGATCAATGTTTAATTATAATTTAAAAAATAAGTTCTGCTAAAAAGTGATTTGAAACATTCTCTGTGATATATATATTTAAAAATTAATCATTAGTGATGTGATGGTTTGATTGATTCTATGGACCAGTTGGTGGAAATAAACAAATCAGACACTGGGTTTCTTGTTTTTTTTACGATGGGAAAATGCATTGTGCACTGTCAGGACCCTTAGTACAGGGAGCTAGTGTGTGGGATTCGCACCCATAAAAGACTATCAGTCCAGGCAGAATTCTCTCTTCGGGCCGCATGCCGCATTACTTCAAGAGGGTGCCTATGTAAACCCTCACTGGGTTACTACTGCGGTTTTTCCATCGTGGCTAGTAATACCGGTGCTGCATTAAGTTTCTTCTGCCTTCTTTTGCTTCAGCACTCTCTATGTAAGCATCTATGCGATTCCATACCACTCGGCTGAGGACCATTTGTTGAACACTAGTGTCTGGTGAGAGAGAGAGAGAGAGAGAGAGAGTGTCCCGTGAAGGGGAAAAAGAGAATTAAGTAAAAACAACTCCCTTTAACAATGTTTTGTCAAAATCCAAATTTTAAGTTGAAAGAAAACTATTAACTATAAATTTGTTTCTCAAAGCTACTTAATTTGAACATTTCAACATGAATTTAATGTAAATTTTTAAATCCTTCTTAACCCTTAGTATGTATTAGACACCATATGGTGCATAACAAACTTTCCATAAATGCAAAAGAGGCTGTATGGCTCATTGCTAGAAAATTGAGTTTAATCTAATTTGAAATAAAACAATCCTATATGATATGTCTTAAAATTAATGCATTATTCATAAGTGAGTTATATAAATTCATGCCAAGCATATGATTATTGCTGGCGAACGATTTTATGGCCATCTATTAATTGTCCTATATATATGTAATAATAATAATATATAATAACATACCTGTACAATTTTTTTCTTGTATTTGTCATTACAAATAGTTTGTTATGTACATAAACGTTTGTTAACAATTGAGTGAAATTCTAAGGGTTAAAAATGTATTAACTTTGAAAAGTGAATCTAGGGATATTGTGAGTAATAGTAAAACTAATTGCAATAATTGATTTATAATAAATAATTATTGACTTATTTTTTCAGATGTTTCCTTTGAACTTTAGCTTGTTTTGATCATTATTATACATCAGCAAGTGCAGATAACATTTTTTTAGGTTTTATTAATCATATTTATTTAATTATTTTGCGCAAGACATTAATACATTTTATTTATAGATTCGTGATATGATCAAGGACTGTTTTGTGACTGGCAAGTGGAAGAGCTCAGAAGATGCCAGTGAATTGTTACGGTTAGATGACATGTCGGATGGGGGAGATTCTGGTGACGATATGTATGGTGATTTTGAAGACTATGAGACTGGTCAAAAACATTCATCAAAGAAGAAAGGGAAAGGTGGTTCAGACTCTGAAGAAAAGGATGATAAAAAAGGAAAAGGTATTGAATATACAACATATCCAGAATAATGGGTACTAGGAAATAAAATCAAGATGGGTTACTAACACCATTGGCTAAATGATTTATTAGTAATTTTTTTAAAATTTTGGATCAACTATGTCTGATGCACTCTTTACCCATAACGGGCTAGTTTTTTTTAATATGAGTGTTTTTGAGAACCCAATTCGGTGTGCCTTTTTTTTTTTGTGTTATGTTATTAGCAACATTGTTGATTTTACAATTTTTAAATATGTAATTTGTTTAGTAAAATCACAGTGTTAGTTAATTTGTTGCATTGATGATAGGGTTTGATCAATAATAATTCAATAACATTTCTCAATCCTACAAGAACGGACAAGATGAAATAAAGATCTTACATTATACTCTTACCACATTTTCCTCATTGCTTCCGAAACTTAATTTCCATAGTGGCTAGAAAAAAGAAATAATATGAAAAGTAAAGAAATAAAAAAAGACTAATGGTATGTTAAATAACTGAAAAATAACAATTTTCTAACTATACTAATTATATCTATGCAATGATGTTTTTTCAGCTTTGATTTTGACGAGTAAGAGAAAGTTTTGGTTGTTGTTGGGATGATAAGAGTCTGCTGAGTCCTAGTTAACCTTTGAATTGACTGGTCTAAATTAAATTTTCAATTACCACAATTTATGGGTGAGTGGGATGATCATTACTACCCTTAATGTATAGGTGGGTGGGATGGCATATGGGCACAATTCTATGTCATACACAATTTTTGTTTTCCCACCTGCCAATCGACACAAGTATATGGTATTGACTCTCCAGCACACCCATACAAGTACAATGAAAGTGACCCTCCCGTTCAAGTATGGGGTTTTGATCCAATTACCAACTCATTCGAGTGCATTGTAAAACACCTAAATAATATTGAAGCAGTCAATGAGGGAAACTTTAGACTGAATTGTAATACCAGCTACCATATTCCAAGATAACAATACCATCGTACTTGTATGGTTGGTGGGAGGATCAGCACAGTATGGATGGGTGAGTCAAATCCATTCTATTTTCTCATCACCACTGAAAGTGTTTGGATAGGCAAGAGGGTCAATACCACCATTCACCAGAAGATGACGATATAAATATTTCTGGTGAATGCTATTTGTGGTGTTTGTTTGGTACACCTGTATCACAGTAGTGCAATGGTAAACTTAATGTGAAATTTTTATTATGTTTATTGTCATTTTAAAGCCTTTCTGTGACTTTAGAGTTACCCACTTGTTTCTAGCATACTAGTTAAATAAAAACTGTGGCAATGGGAGGTTACTAACTTTTGCCACCAGCCCACCAGTGTGAGCAGGGAAGCAGATTATGTTTATGCAAAAGTATCTTTTGGTCTTTAAGCAATAAGGTATGGGTAAGAAAGCACCAAAACTAACACACTTTTCCTAACGAAAAACACAAAAGAAAGTATTTTCCTTTACTAAACAGTTTATGTTAAAAAATGTCTATGGAGAACCAATTTAGGTAGTTCAATTGAAATGATTAAGATTATAATTCAGTTTTTTTAAGTAAATTAACATGTCATATTCTTAAAGCAAAATATAAACTGCAAGAAATTGTTTTAAGTGTTCATTTTATAATTGTTGCTTCTCCTTTTGATTAAGCCTAAAGTTTTGAAAAGTTTTGTATCTTTGACCTGTGAGCCATAGAGCGAAGAGTCCAAAATATTTGTTAGCATTTTCAAATGTGGAAGAGAGGTTATGGCATGGAGTTAACAAATTCATCCTTCCCGAAAAACCAAAGGAAATAATAGGTCAAATACGAAAATATTTTTGGGATTATAGATTGACATTTAATAAAGTAAAAAATAATGAGGAGGATGCATCAATGTTTAAGATTGTTCCATTTTAGTGACCCAGCTGGCATTTGTTGATAGCTCAATAATTAGAGACAAGGAGATGTCTGCCTTAATTTGTAACAAAGACTACATACAACCATCCTCACTCATAATCATTAGCAATCCATATTCACCCATATGTTAACGTTTCATATACATGACAAAAATGTATATACAACAAGAATTAACATTTTTCTAAACTGCTATTTTAAACTTATTATTTATTTTTAGAGGAAACACCATTAACAAAAGCAGAATTAATGGAAAAAAAGCGAAAGTTAAAGGAAAAGTTTGATGCAGAATATGATGAAAAGGACGGTGAAGAAAATTCATTCTATGATGGTTTGAAAAAAGAGGCTACCATGCAAGCAGAGGTTAGTGCAAAAGTTGCAGTTAAGATTGTGTTTACTAAAATTGGAAAAAAAGGATTAATTGTGATTTAATATTGTTTCACTTAACTCTTTGCAGACCAGACTCATAAATAATTATGTTCTAGGTAAGAGCATTTTGGTTGATTTTTGCTGTTAACACAGCTGACTTGTGTAATCAATTTATAAAGTTTGTTCTAAATTCCTAATTTTAATAACTAAACCAAGAATAAAAAAATATCTGCTAAAATTTTGATGTTTTTTCATTGTGTGGCACCTCTTTAAAACAAACTTCTAAGTCAGGATTTTTGTACATGTTTCACAGAAGTAAACAATATTTCTTCTTTGACCCATCTCCTTTCTATTACTAAAAACAGCTTAGTCCTTAGTCGGATGAATGCAAGAAAATGTGGCTGGTTGTTCATTCTTTTTTCAGCATCCAAGAAATATGGTCAACCTAACAAGTCTTTCTACTTACAATGTTAATTAAGCACATCACAAGTTCAGTTGAGGACATAACAAAATTTTTTGTATAAAATTTGTTTCTTCCCAAGATTTTGTTTATTTATATTATATAACAGAAAGCTATTTATAACAACTGCTTCCAATAAAAAGAAAATAAAAATATATATCGTTCTTCACAACTTAAAAGATTTGCAGGCAAAACTGTAAAATGAAATGTAGTGATCAGTTTTAGAACTTAGGCTTAAGCGGCCGGTGTCATAACTAAAATCTACATTTTCTGGTGACAAATGCGTCAAGGTACTATCTACAATATTTACAAGATGACCAGACGTTTCGCCCATACTGTGATGTGGCATCCTCAGTGGTTTCTCTGAGTCTGCCGACACAATTTTCAGGCAAATATGAATGATTACATGAGTGTGGATGACTCATATATTGGTAAACTGCTGTTGGTTTTGGTACATACTCAATTTGGTTTTCCTTTAGTACTGTCAATACTTGGAGAGTGGGTTGATTCTTCATGAGTCGTATGTCAAGGGATTGGTGTGTGGACTCTTTGTGAGTTGTGTCAAGGAGTGGGTGGGTGGGATCATCATGTGTTGTGTGTCAAAGAATGGGTGGATAGGTTCTTTGTGTATCAAGGGGTGAATGGGTGGGGTTACCAGTAGAATATTTTTATATAAATTTACATTGAATTCATAGTATAACTTACAATTCAGATATTTGCCACGGAGCTACAAATGTAAAGTCCTCTGTTTTTAGATGATGCAGTGTTTTATGTATGAAGTCGGGGAGGCGTTATAGGATAACGTTGAGTAAAAACAGACATTTACTAAAGGTGCTGTTTTCCGAGAAAATATTCAGTTGATTATCCTTAAATGATCACCATTGATTGATAAGATCCTTGTGTAGAATTTGTAGTTTTAAGCTTTTGTGATTAAGATATGTTTGTCAATAACGCTCTCATTTAGCATAAATTTTAATGTAGGAATAAAATGTGCAAAAATGCTCTTCCTGCATTTTTGATATGTATCACAAAAAATAATTAATTTAAAATTTTGAAAAATTTAATTTTTTTTAATTTAAATAATTTATATGAAAATTACTTTGTTTACCATCAAAATAAGTACAGATAAATATTTAATGCACCTTTTAATATTGGCTAAACTAAATGTCTCAGTGCATAATTTATCATTATCAGGGGTATATCAGTTAATTAGCAGATATATCCAGCCTCTTCTGTCAGCCTTTTTTATTGAAGGTAACTTATTCACTATCTGTCTCAATGTTGTACAATTAATTATATTTTATCTCCATTTATTGATGGATCTTCTACAACACTTACTTTATTTCTACTGTAATCACCTATGACCATTTAGCGCTTTTCAATAAATATATATATATTAAAATAATTATATTGTATTGCTATTTTACTGTAGTGTAAAAGTCTAGCGTTGCAGAGAACTATAATTAACAATAGGAGTGATAAAAAGTAGTCTTTTACCCAGGGTATGACTCTGACTGAATTTTTGTACAGTTGAATCGCAGCCAGTTTGAAGGGTTAGATGATGCAGTAAGAGTACAACTTGAAGGGTTCCGGGCAGGGATGTATGTTCGAGTAGAGCTGCAGCGCATGCCTTGTGAGCTGGTCACCAACTTTGACCCCACCTATCCCTTAATAGTGGGAGGTCTTCAGCCTGGAGAGGAAAACATCGGCTATCTCAAAGTTTGTATTTTAGGCCTTAAAATTTTTTTTTTAGATGTTAGATTAAAAATCACAAAACTAACTTATTTAGTTATATTGTTTTTATAGTGAAGAATGTGTTTAGTCTAATACATTAATTTAACTGTAACTAACAAATATTGGCTGTATGTCAGTGCTAATAATGCTTAAGGCGTCTTTAAAAAGTGAGACATGCAGACACCCCAGCATAATTTTGATAACGATAAGGAAGGGCTCCAGGCAAACAAAAATTGAAAACAATGTATTCCAGACTCGACTGGAAATTAGTGCTCTTGCATTTCCACATCACTATGAAGTAATATTGTGTGTAGCGTTCATTAATAGGCGATGAGACAGACATATGTTGTATTTTGAAGATAATTTTTTGATTACTGTTTACAAAATGAGGTTTGATATTTTTAAGGTATTGAATTGACTTGGTATTGCCAATTCTGAATACCAATACTGCATTAAGAAATCATGGTGTCAAGAATCGATGATTGGTATCGACACATCCCTATTATACACGTTTTTATAACCTTACATAAAGAGTGTATTTCAATTATGTTTCCTATGTTTCTATACTAAACAAAATATAAATTTCCTGCCTTGTTGAGGAATGGAAGTGTAGGCAGTGGAGTCTTTGAATGAGTAATGTGCCTTACGTATGGTCTATGTTTGCAGGTTAGAATTAAAAAACACAGATGGTATAAGAAGATTTTAAAAACGAGAGACCCTCTCATTATATCATTGGGTTGGAGAAGATTCCAGACGATTGCTGTGTATTCCAAACTGGAGGATAATCTTCGGCACAGGTACAGAGGTTTCTTGTTACCATTAAAATCCATCTATTATAAGATACAGTATTAGGAAATAAAATCATAAAATACATATAACAGATAAAACTTTATTGTTTAGTCTTTAAATGAAATGAAAAAAGAAAAGTGAATGAAATGAAAAATGGCTTTATTTGGAGGCGAAGTTAGGACTATAGAGTCCTCTCTACCACTTAACCTCAATACTCAGCACACTTAACTATAGAGTCTTTACTGTGCCGTGACGAAGATATTTGTAGAACTTATTATTACTCACAAAAACTAATATTTTTGAATAAATTACAGATTAGTGGCTGAGAGTTGATGAGATTGGTCTGAAAATATAAAACTTAAAAAAAGCTGTCACTCAAACCCGATTAAAATCATCAACACTATAACCGAGGATCCCCCTTTAATTTCTGAATCTATCAACACCTATTTTGCACAGATAGTGGAGTCCCAGTCTACACCATTAACAAATTCCAGAGTAATACAATGAAGGCTTTGATACCTCGACATCATCAATATGACCTTTTAATTTTGAAACCTAAATTTGTAACTTTTGCAACTTTGTTGACTTGAAACCATTTATTGAAGCTTTTGAATAAATAAATAAATATTGTTTAGTTTCAACATTTGACTATACTAAATCGTTTGTAATAGTTTTTGAGTCATTGTCGAAACATCTATCTGTATGTGATTGCAGAATGTTAAAATACACTCCAGAGCATGTGGTGTGTATGGCTCACTTGTGGGGCCCAATCACTCGACCCAACACCGGCTTCTTGGCTGTCCAAGATGTGGCAACAAAACAGGTATGTTGAAACAGAAATATCACAGCCTTTAGTTTAGCTCATATCCTTTCCAAATAGACTCACTTAGGCTGTATATACTGTGTTCCAAAGATATGGGTTTTATGATAAACTAGTTGTACCCGTCTGCTTCGCCGGACATAATATTGAGTTTGATTATATGCAACAAGCTTTCAGTTTACACTGTATTTTCTCACTATTATTCAAATAATTTGTAATGGATTTATTAGAAACACTGTAAAAACAATTATTTAATCTAATATCCAATTTACGACAGCTGATGTTATGTATAATTTACTACTGTACTCAATTACAGTCAAACCTTGATATAACGAACCTCAATATAACGAATTCCTCGATATAACGAATTTTTACAAATCTCCTACAACCCTCCATAAGGGACAATGTAAATTTCATCTCTACATAACGAACAAAACGTACTCACAACCTCAACATAACGAATTTTTTTAATACCAAGAAAAATAATCCAGCCTTGGTATAACGAATTTGTTCTAGTTGAAACCTGTACATAACGAATTTTACCTCTATATAACGAAGTTCTTACGACTGTACCTCATTAAAGAATGTTGACAAAGGAGGGGTAAATTCTTTGAAACAGAATCGTGTCTGAACAGGAAAGCTTTCTGTCCCAGCTATCGTCTATGTATGTTTGTTGTGATTATTCAGTATTGATTATCTGTTTGGACTGTGTGGAGTGTGGGAACAATATAGACCTACTGTAGTTGTTCCATTATCTTATCACCGTTCAATCGTGCGAGTGTGGGAGTTTATTTAGTTACGATGGACGGCAATCAAAACAAAAAGAAACGGTGCGCTATTAGCGTTGAGCGTAAACATAAAATTATAAAGTGCGTTGAGGACAATCCAACAAGAAAAAAATTGAGCTGAAAGATGTAGATGAGTGTATGATTAAGTGGCTAAAGCAGTGCCGTGACAAAAACATTGCAATAACGGGCCCATTCTTCAAGAAAAAGCCAAACAGTTTGCTTCTGAACTTTCGTTGTCAATGGATGGTTAGCAATGTATTTTCGAGCTAGCAATGGATGGTTAACAAACTTCAAAAAACGACATGAGCTTATTTTTCGAAAAGTGTGCGGTGAAAGTGCAAAAGTTGATGATTATGTTTGTACTGAATGGAAAGAAAAACTTGGGATTTGAACCAGAAAATATCTACAATGCCTAATTAGCCTATTAGTGAGGATCATTTTGCTAAATTATGCTATCCTCAAAATAAAAATTTTATGTATGTGCACAATACTGTACTACTACACAGTATCGTGTCTGAACAGGAAAGCTTTCTGTCCCAGCTATCGTCTATGTATGTTTGTTGTGATTATTCAGTATTGATTATACTGTATAAGATTTCAAAATGTTTAGTGATACTGTATGTACTCCATACACAACACTGAGATGTGAACCTCTATATAGCGAATGTCAATTAACCTACCTCAATATAACAAACCTCGCTGTAACAAAAAACTTGATATAACAAATTTTTGGTTTGGTCCCTTGAAATTTGTTATATCGAGGTTTGACTGTATTTTTAATTTTAAAAGTTTAGCCTACCACAATTTTATTCAATTTGTTTTTTATTCATTATTTTGCCTATTGAATTGGTAGTTAGTATAATAACATCAGGTTCACATACCTTTAACGTCGCATTACCTTATTGTGGTAATGGATGACTATAGAAGGTATGTTTATTCTATGATATAGAATATAGTCTTCTCAACACGTAAACAAATTTATTTTTAATCATTTTTTTAACCTTGATTTTCTTTTCTTTTCAATGTTTTATTTGTTATTAAAAAAAAAATGTGTTTAAGGGTTGAGAAGACTAAATTCCATATCATAGAATAAACATACGTTCTATTGATCTGACGATGGCTTCGTGAAAGCTGAAACTATAGTTATCCATTACCACAATAAGGAATTGTGATGTTAAAGGTACGTGAACCTGCTATTATTGTATTAATTTGTTTTTATTTAACAGCTGTTAATCAAATAAATCAATCAATTAATATACAGTAGAACCTCTTTAATCCGGCACGTTTGGGACTTGACGCTTTCCGGATTAAAGAAAATTCCGGACTATGGAGGTTATTTATAAAAATACAGAAGGTGTATAAAAAAAAGCATAATTTGCACAACAAAACTTTACTGTATGTAAATATTATTTAAACATTGGTTATTTAAACAATATAAATCAATATATAAGAACAGGAGAAATATTAAAATGCACTTTTAAGTACAGTATATGATGAATTAAATTAGAATACAGTATGAAATACAGTACAGTACTGTACTATAATATTTGTGGTTTTTTAGTAACAGCACTGGTAGAAGGCTGGAAAAAAGATCTAATATCTATTTGCTTCTTACAGCTTTTTTTATTAGCTGTCGAGTAGCTCACTTTACAATGTTCATTGTGAAGGCAATTCTGTAATTTGTGTCTATTGCCGTTGATGGCGGATTATAGACAATTCCGGACTATAAAATGCCGGATTAAGGAGGTTTTACTGTAGCTCCAAAAATAAAATTGTATTGTTGTTGAGCTGTACAAGCAATAGACAAAGTCAATCTTAGTAACTAACTAACTTGTTTACAACCTAAATAATGTATACAATAAAAGCATATCCACAAACAATACATAAACATTACACACATCTAATACAGTACATTACAAAGAAGAAATAAACAACTAAATTCAAACTAAAATATTACCACTATATTCTTACATTCTTACATGTGAGACGCCGACACAACGTTGTTGGTATTTTAAGGCGAATATGAATGGTTATATGAGTGTAGGATGAGTGTGGATGAGTGTAGTCTGGTTACTAACTGAGTTCAACTGTTCCTCAGAAAGGTCAATTTATTAATAGCCCAACAGCCAGGGCAACTAAGGGACCTACAGCTTTACATGGAATCCGAACCACGTAGTGCTGGTCTGATTTTCAGCTAATTGACAAGCCTGATACTCTGTTATACACATTTAATACAATACATTGTGAAGAAGAAATAAATAATTATTTATATCAATATCCCGTAATAATACCATGGGAATTTTGGAGGCCAGTGGAACGGAGATCTGAGGTCGGAGAGGAAAATATTTTCTTAGTGAGCCTCTAGGGGCCAAGTTAAACCCATGTTCAAAATTTAAAGTCAATTGGACGTTCCGTTTTTGAAAAATAGTGATGGGTGGTAAATGGCTTTTATATAAATAGATACTTAAAGCATTCCCGAATATGTTCCTAATAATTGTTTATTTTTGTTTACTATAAATACCTATTTTAAGAACTCCTATCAGACTGGCTGTCTTAAATAAACAGTTATTCAGTTTTAATTTGTTTTGATTAATTTTATCTGAAGCTGTTTGCAATAAGATGAAAGCATCTAAAAACTAGTCTCGAGTAAAGCAAATAAGTGTGTTGTTAGACTTTGATCCATGTGAGTCAGGAATTGCGGTAATTTTGTCCATGCTAAACATTTTATATTTTTATTATTTAATACAAACTTCAAGGAGGATGTACAGTATATATTGTTCTCTATCACTGCAAGATAAGATGTTTGTAGCAAAGTATGAAAAATCAACAGATTGAATAAAAACTTTTAACAGTTGGTGTGATTATATTTTCAAAGAAAGGGAGTCTTAGGGAGTCAAATATCAACTGACATGACTGGAATGGCAGCATCTCAATCTCAGCAGACTTACCGAGAATTGTATCGTAGAAGTCTTAGTAGTTAAATATGGATTAATTAAAATACATTTGTTTCTGTGCCTTTTATCAATTATTAAATGTTGTATAATGTATTTAAATGTTTTTAGTCTTTAATAAATACTTCTTGATGATTGATTCACAATGCTGCTGATACCTGATGATTCATTGGTAATACAATGACGTCATTTTCTTTGCTTCCTGTCCCATACCACATTGCTTTTCTACTTTATTAGAGAAACACTTAAAAAATATAGATACAAAGGAAAATCAACAACTCCTACTTCCTGAAGGAATTTTTTCTGTGACGTTCTGTTGGATATTGAAGACAATATTTTGATAGTTAATTTTTATTTTGTCAGCCCAATATAATTTAAATTTTTCACAAATATACTAAGTGTCAATTTTTTAAGGAATATCGGTTAAATTTAAATTAATTAGTACATTTACATATCAACCTTGAGAAGAACGTTGCCGGAAACTTGCTCAATCCGTACGAATATCTTTTGTGCTGCAGATTATCTTTTTTATGACTTGTTATCCTGAACAAATACAAACATATTTTAATGTTTACTATAAAAGTTGACAAATTTGGTTGCTCCAATATATCTTTTAAAAGAAAATCATTCAAAATCTCAAAATCATTGTACAATTTATAAAAATTAATACAAAGTTACACACAAAAATTAACATGTGAATATTCAAAAAAAGTCTTTCATGATAGTTGAGAAATTATAAACACAGATCAAATGCTGGGCCATATGCAGAAGCCATTCAGAATAATGAACTAATAGTAGCTGTAATTACCGCATACTCCTTGTTTATTACTGTCCCAATAACTGAAGTTACAACCAAAATGAATGTTTTAATAAGTTATTTTATGACTAACCGCATACAAAAATGATTTCAGGCTGGTTTTAGAATAGTTGCAACAGGCTCTGTGGTTGATTGCAACAAATCAACGGAAGTTACCAAGAAGCTGAAATTGACTGGTGTGCCTCTGAAAATCTACAAGAAGACAGCATTTATCCGAGGCATGTTTAACTCGGCCCTAGAAGTGGCCAAGTTTGAGGGAGCTCGTATCAAAACTGTATCCGGTATTCGAGGCATCATCAAGAAGGCCGTTAACAAACCTGAGGGAGCTTTCCGAGCAACATTTGAAGACAAAATACAACTAAGTGGTAAGTTAATAAAAGTTCTCATGGGCCTAGTGTAATACGGAATGTTCAAGTGATGGTCATATACTAAGATTATGCTCTTTCATTGGTAGTAAATGTTATGATAAAATAGTCAGTGCAAAATGTTGTAAAAAGTAATGTGGCTAAATTAACTTCTCTCCTCATCACCGATGAATATCACAAGTTTGTTCACGATAAAAACATCTGAATAGTATTTTACTCCCATAGCAATGTAGTCAATTATAATTAAGTATTTTTAGAACATGAACTTTCAAAATTTTTTGTCATGTTAAACGAAAATGAATTAATGAATAGCCGACACTAAATAATATATCTGAAAATTATTTAAAAACAGAACTTAAACTTAATTTTTTGTAGAAGTGGGACTTGCTGTCAACCATCACAATTGACCTTACTAAGCCATATTTCGTTTGTCTTATTTAAAGAGTGTTTATTGTAATTTTAATAAAGTTGGAAATAGTTTTGATATAACAAATCTTGACTAAGTTAACATTTAACAGTAGAAAAAAATTGGGTTGGAGGTTTTTAAGTTGCAATATCAAAAAATGTCCTAAAATCAGTGTTTTCTAAGCAGAAATTCTATAATCAGAAATTGAATATTATTTTAAAGTTAGGATAAAAATATATATTTATCTTGAATGCTGCTTCACTACGCTTTTTACATATTTTTAATAAATATTTTCTTAACTAGGAGATAACGTGTCGATTGGAATATAACACAATTGAATGTCACACAGTACAAATTAATTACAATATAAGTAAAGTACAAATATTATGGTGATCATTCAATAAACTTTGCTCTGACCAGAGGGATTCAGAAAGGAATATGTTTAAATCTTAAACAATTACAAAATGATTAATTTTTTATATTTATAATATATGCTTCCCATTTTTCATTTGAATAAACACCAATCATTTGCTAATTAATTGGTCTGCAGACATAGTATTTTGCCGCACTTGGTATGGTGTAGAAATTCCGCAGTTCTACAATCCTGTTACATCATTGCTGCTTGCTCCTGAAGAGAAGAATCTATGGAGAGGCATGAAAACTGTCGGCCAGCTCAAGCGAGAGAGGGGACTTCATAGTGAGCCACAGAAAGATAGTCTATACACTGTATGTATCCTCCACAGTAAATAATAATAATAACAAAAAATCCTAAGGTTATCAAGGGTTTTAAATATTTATAGAGTATTTGGGGTCAATTAACTGAACCTGGTCAGCTGAGGCTATTTTAATCTTTGTACATAAAGGTGATGCGGTTGAACAATAGTTGTTGTATCTTTAATATTCGTTTTAACTCAACTATTAGAGCTATTTTAATTTATGTGACTTGAAAAATGCAGTTAATTTTATTGATACTTATATAATTGC
>JAQJVL010001734.1:0-39441 GCA_035578905.1 Stictocephala bisonia | reverse complement strand
TATATTTTTATTATTTAATACAAACTTCAAGGAGGATGTACAGTATATATTGTTCTCTATCACTGCAAGATAAGATGTTTGTAGCAAAGTATGAAAAATCAACAGATTGAATAAAAACTTTTAACAGTTGGTGTGATTATATTTTCAAAGAAAGGGAGTCTTAGGGAGTCAAATATCAACTGACATGACTGGAATGGCAGCATCTCAATCTCAGCAGACTTACCGAGAATTGTATCGTAGAAGTCTTAGTAGTTAAATATGGATTAATTAAAATACATTTGTTTCTGTGCCTTTTATCAATTATTAAATGTTGTATAATGTATTTAAATGTTTTTAGTCTTTAATAAATACTTCTTGATGATTGATTCACAATGCTGCTGATACCTGATGATTCATTGGTAATACAATGACGTCATTTTCTTTGCTTCCTGTCCCATACCACATTGCTTTTCTACTTTATTAGAGAAACACTTAAAAAATATAGATACAAAGGAAAATCAACAACTCCTACTTCCTGAAGGAATTTTTTCTGTGACGTTCTGTTGGATATTGAAGACAATATTTTGATAGTTAATTTTTATTTTGTCAGCCCAATATAATTTAAATTTTTCACAAATATACTAAGTGTCAATTTTTTAAGGAATATCGGTTAAATTTAAATTAATTAGTACATTTACATATCAACCTTGAGAAGAACGTTGCCGGAAACTTGCTCAATCCGTACGAATATCTTTTGTGCTGCAGATTATCTTTTTTATGACTTGTTATCCTGAACAAATACAAACATATTTTAATGTTTACTATAAAAGTTGACAAATTTGGTTGCTCCAATATATCTTTTAAAAGAAAATCATTCAAAATCTCAAAATCATTGTACAATTTATAAAAATTAATACAAAGTTACACACAAAAATTAACATGTGAATATTCAAAAAAAGTCTTTCATGATAGTTGAGAAATTATAAACACAGATCAAATGCTGGGCCATATGCAGAAGCCATTCAGAATAATGAACTAATAGTAGCTGTAATTACCGCATACTCCTTGTTTATTACTGTCCCAATAACTGAAGTTACAACCAAAATGAATGTTTTAATAAGTTATTTTATGACTAACCGCATACAAAAATGATTTCAGGCTGGTTTTAGAATAGTTGCAACAGGCTCTGTGGTTGATTGCAACAAATCAACGGAAGTTACCAAGAAGCTGAAATTGACTGGTGTGCCTCTGAAAATCTACAAGAAGACAGCATTTATCCGAGGCATGTTTAACTCGGCCCTAGAAGTGGCCAAGTTTGAGGGAGCTCGTATCAAAACTGTATCCGGTATTCGAGGCATCATCAAGAAGGCCGTTAACAAACCTGAGGGAGCTTTCCGAGCAACATTTGAAGACAAAATACAACTAAGTGGTAAGTTAATAAAAGTTCTCATGGGCCTAGTGTAATACGGAATGTTCAAGTGATGGTCATATACTAAGATTATGCTCTTTCATTGGTAGTAAATGTTATGATAAAATAGTCAGTGCAAAATGTTGTAAAAAGTAATGTGGCTAAATTAACTTCTCTCCTCATCACCGATGAATATCACAAGTTTGTTCACGATAAAAACATCTGAATAGTATTTTACTCCCATAGCAATGTAGTCAATTATAATTAAGTATTTTTAGAACATGAACTTTCAAAATTTTTTGTCATGTTAAACGAAAATGAATTAATGAATAGCCGACACTAAATAATATATCTGAAAATTATTTAAAAACAGAACTTAAACTTAATTTTTTGTAGAAGTGGGACTTGCTGTCAACCATCACAATTGACCTTACTAAGCCATATTTCGTTTGTCTTATTTAAAGAGTGTTTATTGTAATTTTAATAAAGTTGGAAATAGTTTTGATATAACAAATCTTGACTAAGTTAACATTTAACAGTAGAAAAAAATTGGGTTGGAGGTTTTTAAGTTGCAATATCAAAAAATGTCCTAAAATCAGTGTTTTCTAAGCAGAAATTCTATAATCAGAAATTGAATATTATTTTAAAGTTAGGATAGAAATATATATTTATCTTGAATGCTGCTTCACTACGCTTTTTACATATTTTTAATAAATATTTTCTTAACTAGGAGATAACGTGTCGATTGGAATATAACACAATTGAATGTCACACAGTACAAATTAATTACAATATAAGTAAAGTACAAATATTATGGTGATCATTCAATAAACTTTGCTCTGACCAGAGGGATTCAGAAAGGAATATGTTTAAATCTTAAACAATTACAAAATGATTAATTTTTTATATTTATAATATATGCTTCCCATTTTTCATTTGAATAAACACCAATCATTTGCTAATTAATTGGTCTGCAGACATAGTATTTTGCCGCACTTGGTATGGTGTAGAAATTCCGCAGTTCTACAATCCTGTTACATCATTGCTGCTTGCTCCTGAAGAGAAGAATCTATGGAGAGGCATGAAAACTGTCGGCCAGCTCAAGCGAGAGAGGGGACTTCATAGTGAGCCACAGAAAGATAGTCTATACACTGTATGTATCCTCCACAGTAAATAATAATAATAACAAAAAATCCTAAGGTTATCAAGGGTTTTAAATATTTATAGAGTATTTGGGGTCAATTAACTGAACCTGGTCAGCTGAGGCTATTTTAATCTTTGTACATAAAGGTGATGCGGTTGAACAATAGTTGTTGTATCTTTAATATTCGTTTTAACTCAACTATTAGAGCTATTTTAATTTATGTGACTTGAAAATGCAGTTAATTTTATTGATACTTATATAATTGCTACATTGAAGATCAACGTTGAAGTAAATAATTAAAGGAAACAAGTATTTACTCAGTAACATAAGTACTTGTACTCAACTTGGACGAATGGATTAATATGATTTTTAAACTAGGCAAAGTGACAGGTGTACCGGGTCTTGGACCGGTACAGTTTCGTTTTTTTCGTCGTTGTCTGCCAGGCTGCCTGAGTTTCGCTTTTGCCCTGCGTTTCGTGTACTTGGTAGCCGTTGGCCCAGTTCCGTTTCGTTCCGTGTTCCAGCAGCTTCGGTCAAGTTGGCCTGTCTGTTCACTTGTTCTTTGCAGCGTTCATCAAGTCATGGTTGCCGGCTGAAAGGTTCCCAAAACGTAAGTGTTCTTTTGTAATTTCTAATATTTAATCACCCTTTTGGTGAAAATACTTTTGTTTCATTGAAAATATTAATCGGGCTTAGTTGTGTTTTCAGGGTTTTGTTAAATTTGTGTTCTTTGTCTAGATGTTTCTCAGACTAGGTTAAAGCCATGTGCTTCCATGTTACTTTTTACCGTTAATTACCGTTAATGCTTTTTATATCTGCCTTTATTTTCAATGGTAATTCTGTATAATGTTTTGTTGAGCCTTTTTACAGTTGTAGTTACCGATTTACCATATTTTTTGTTCCTTGCCAATAACCTAGCCTAGCTGTACACTTTGATTTTCATGTTATAACCTATTGCTCATGTATCCATAGCCTAGTTTTCAGTTTGTCATTTTTAGTTCCATATACGTAATTACGTCTTTTATAATTTGTTAAGTTGTAATTTGTTTTAAATCTGTTTTCCAACATAAATTTTCATAGCCTAAAAATAGGCCTTTTATTTTCTAGTGTGCTTTAATCATGTACAATTTTGTCTGTTCCTGTTTGGTTGCCATTTCTTATATCAGTTGTTATGTGGAATATTTTGTTGTGATGGCTGGACTGTGTTTAATGGCTGTGTTTGACCTTGCAGTCCAGGGTCCTTGAGTGGGACTTTCAGCCCTCAGCCTGCCGTCCGGGGGAACTTCGATATTCTCCACTGCTAGCCTGGCCTGAGGACCATGTTGGAGCCTGGAGTTGCCCGCTACCCGCCCTACATCTTTGGTGGTAGAAGTCTTCAGTCCTCAGGTCAGTTCTTTCCATCTTTTCCCGGCGGCTGAGCTGGGGGTGATTTATAAAAAAAAACAAAAAAAATATATAAAAACAAAAGAAGAAAAAAAGTTTGTGGATATATTTGTGCCTAGGCCTAAAACTGTTTGGACAAAGTGAAGAAACAGCCATGGGGACATTTCAAACATTACAATTTAAGAAAAAAAAAGAAGAAAACGTTGATATTTATTGTTATTTATTTAATTAGTTTATTTTATTGTTATATTTTTTGGATTTTATATTTTGTTAGGTCCCTATGGTTAAGTTTTGTTGTTATTTATTGTTATGTTTAGGCCTAGTGATCGTTATTTATTTTTTCGTTGTTAATTGTATTATTGATGTCCGGGGATAATAGAACGGTACCGTGTTATATGTTTTTTAAATTGTTTAATTTTTAAACTCACCAAAAGGGGATTATTGTGCTTTTAGTTAACTTAATTCGGAGCTGCCCCGGGATTCCGGCTTACTCCCGGGCCTCGGTGGAATCAAGGGATGTGGGCCAAATTGCCGGCTTAATTGATGATACCAAAATTTTTGTTTCCAGAAGTTTTCTAAATTTTCACTTTTATTTTGGGGTTATCTAAATTTGTTTCTTAATGGTCATTTTTAAATTGTTAATAATTTGTCTTACGTTTTGGGTGTCTCAGGCCAAAACTGCAGATAGGCCATACAGTTTGTTAATTGTAGTTTTGGTATTTGTAGCGTTAAGTGTTTTGGTAGCTTTTGTCCTTATATTGTTAAATTTTGTGGTTATTGTTATTTATTTAATTGCAGATTTTATATTGTGGCCTTCTGCCTGTTTCTATTGTGGCCCTATGCCAGCCAGTTAATGTTTATTTGGCAAATAAAATCAGTTTTGCTCAGCTGCCGAGTTTTATTTTTGACCCTCCAACTGCCACCCGTGATCCCATCGCTCGACTTGGTTTGAGCCATCCCCCGGTTGGCACGCTTTCCAGCTTTGGTGGGGGGATGGGTCTCAATTGGTAGCAGAGCGTGGTTGCCTATAAAAAAAAAAAAAAAAAAAAAAAAAAAAAAAAAAAATTCTTTCTTGGTTGTTGACGGTGGGTGTTTGCCAGTTAGTAGGTCATGGTTGGCCGACCTACCGTCAAGGTGCCTTGGTATTACGTAAAAAAAAAAAAAAAATAAATAAAAAAAAAAAAAAAAAAAAAACAAATAAATAATTATTTAAAAAGAAAAACAATTAAAACCCCAAATAAATCATTTAACCTGTAAAAAAAAAAAAAAAAAAAAAAACCTAGGCAATCCGCTTGGTTACCTACTTTGTTGAATGGGTTTCATGGGTGGATTGGAGTGGTCGGCAGTGGCTTGGTAGGCTGAGGGTTTAGTTCGTCTTGGACCCTGGAGTTGTCGTTTTTTGTGTACTGTTGAGAATTTTGTTTTGCGAGATGGCCTATCTGCTGAATGTTGCGCTCCTAGTCAAGGAGGAATTAATATTTGAGTTGAGGTCGCGTGGTGTGACTCCGGAGGGTGATGTTCTGATTCTCCGGAGGTTGTTGCGGGAGCAGTTGTCCGCGGGTACGGCGGTGGATTGGTCTGACCTACTGGAGGTTGGTGAGGAGTTATTGGTTTGTAAACGTAAGGTGGAAGATTGGGAAGGGGTTTTGGAAGATTTGCAGTTGGAGCCTCCAGTAGGTCGTGACCGGGCCTGCCGCCTTGCACGTTTGGGGCATCTGCTTGCCCGTTTAAGGCTGGTCAACCGGGCACCGGGGTTGGAACCATCGGAAAGGGCGTGGATCTTGGAGAGTGTGGCTAGGCTGGAGGAGATTTTTCAGGCACTCTCCGGGTCCACGACTCCTACGGGTCTGGGTCAGCGGCCTATTTTCGCACTGTCGCCTAACGTGTCGAGGCCGCAGGCTGAGACAACGGCTCTCACTGTGCCTGAGGTTCCTTCTGAGCCTGCAGGCGTTTCTGTTGAGGTTGCTTGTGGGTCGGCTCCAGCTGCCGTTCCTACTGCTTCTTTGGGTTCACCTGCTCTTCTGCAGCTGAGCTACCACAAGCTGCCTAACCCTCTCACGCCCATGATCCAGAATCTCCCTGTGATCGATGGGATGGATCCTGAGGAGCTTCTTAAGTTTCTGGTGGCCTTTCTCAGACTTAGTGAGATGCCCGGCATGCAGGCTGGGGACTTGCTTCGTCTGGTTTTCCCGTATTGCAGAGGTCCCGTTGGGGAGTTGCTGACTTCTGTCTTGGCCAGTGATGCCTCGGTGGACTCGTTCCACCGAGAGTTACTTTCGTCATTTCTTCCCATTCGACTCAGGGAGAGGATGGTCATGGACAGATTTTATCGGTCGCAGGGTAGGGGCGAGTCTCTGGCAGCCTATGTCTCTTCAGTCAAGGAAGCTCGTCAAGCGTTGTGCCTCACCCTTTCTGAAGCTGACACCGTTCGTGTCATCCTGGATGGCATGTCTCCCGAAGAACGGTGCAGATTGGTTTTTGCTGGTGTTCCTTCGACTTTTCGGGAGCTGCATCAGCTGTGCATTGTTTCGCGCAGCGTGCAGTTCTCAGACCAGCAAGGGAGGGATTCTGAGAGTCATCGTGCTCTCCCCACCCGTCGACCGGCTATGTCTGTAGGTGTGAGTCAGCTAGTGGAGGGTCGTGGTTCTCGGCCTCCGGTTGTGTGCTTTGCTTGTGGCCAACCTGGTCACATTCGACGTGACTGTCCACGTGCTCGAGGTCGTGGGGCGGGAAACGCTCAGCGCGGGGGGTTGCCTCCACAGTAGCTCCCCGCGTTGTTGCGACTGACCGTGGCCATTTGCCTCTGACACGTGCCCATAGCAGGAGTGTCGGGGATTTTTCGGGCCTTGCTGGCATGGCTTCCCTGGGACTTAGTGCGGTCACCTCGGTGTGTCCTGGCGTTTTTGTTTCTTTTGGTGGTACGGTGTGTCGAGCCCTTCTGGATTCGGGTTCGGCATGCAGTATCATCAGCCTTTCTCTTTTTGAGTCCCTTGACGCCTTAGGACTTGTCAGGCACACCGAGCCCTCTTCTATTACTTGCTGGACGGCATCCCAAACTCCTCTACCCATACTTCTAAAGGCGTCATTACATTTTAAAATTGAAGGATTTTCCTGGAGGTGGGGTTTTCTTGTTGCCAAGGACCTGGCGGTTTCCTGTATCCTAGGGGCAGACTTTATTTCTAAAAGTGGTATGGTGCTTGACCTCCAGAAGCGCCAGTTATTTTTCAAGTTTAATCGGCGAGTTTTGGTGCCTCTAGTAGGTGATTCTGACTGCCCTCCTGCAGTCAGAGAGGTGGGTTGTGAGCCCGAACAACCCAAGGTGGATCCGGTTGGTCATCTCCCCCCTGAGCAGGCGGAGGCCATTAGGAGGCTGTGTTTGCGGTTTCCTGATGTGCTTACGGCTGAGCTTGGGGTCACTTCTCTTCTGGAGTATGAGATCCACCTCACCGATTCGCAGCCAGTTAGAAGTCATCCGTACAAACTTGCTCCCCCAAAGATGGAGGTTATGAGGGCTATGATTGAAGATCTTCTGAGCAAGGGTGTGATTGAACCGTCTCGTTCTGCTTATGCCAGTCCAGCTTTTCTTGTGCCCAAGCCTAATGGTAAGTCTAGGCTTGTGATGGATTATCGGAGGCTCAACGCTAAGGTCGCTATTGACTCGGTACCTCTGCCTGATTTGCATTCTGCGTTTGATTGGTTCGGTAAGGCTAAGTTTTTCAGTGTTTTCGATTTGAACCAGGCCTACCATCAGATTCCATTGAAGAAGGAATCACGGCCTATGACTAGCTTCTGTGTTCCCTGGAATCTTTACCAGTTCACTAGGGTTCCTATGGGTCTTGCTGTGGGTGCCCAGACTCTTACTCGTCTGCTTGATTCCATCTTCCATGATGTGAAGTTCAAGTTTGTCTTCAATTACCTGGACGATCTTCTTGTCTACAGTGAGACTTTCGGGGAACACATGCAACATCTGGAGGAAGTTCTTAGTCGCCTCAAATCAGCTGGCCTTACCGTCAATCCAGAGAAAGTCACTTTTGCTCGTCCTGAGATTTCTTTTCTGGGTCATCTTATTTCTTCTCGAGGCGTCTGCATTGATCCTGCGAGGACCCAGGGCATTCGGGATTTTCCTCCTCCCAGAGATGCCAAGGTGATTGTCCGTTTTGTGGGGATGGTGAATTTTTACCGTCGCTTCATCCCTAATGTGGCCGAGCTTGCTGCCCCGTTGAACGAGCTGCGAAAGAAAGGTGTCCCTTTTGTGTGGGGCCAAGCTCAGCAGACTGCCTTTGATGCTCTCAAGGAGGCTATCATGCAACCTCCTGTCCTGCGTAGGCCTGATTTCAGCAGAGAATTTATTCTTCAGACTGATGCCTCCTCCTCCGCCATTGCTGCTGTTCTTTCTCAGGAGTTTGATGGGGTCAGGCAGCCCATCGCTTTTGCTTCGAGGACGTTGTCTCACCAGGAAAGGAAAGCTTCTTCCATCTATGAGTTAGAGTGTCTGGCTGTTGTCTTTGGTACGGACAAGTTTCGGCGTTTCTTGGAACACGCTGAGTTCTTGCTGGAGACGGACAATCAGGCACTGTCTTGGCTTCTTGCCCATCCCCGACAGCTCGGGAAAATTGGTCGCTGGGTGGTCAAAATTTCTGCTTTTAAGTTCCGAGTTCAACATCTTAGGGGTACCCAGAATGTCATCGCGGATGCTCTTTCCCGCATGTACCATGAACCCAGTGATCCACCGACTGAGGCTGTTGCTCAGTGTGGTGCTGTTCTTCTGGATTTTCCTCTGGCTTTTGACGACCTACTGTCCCATCAGCAGAAAGATCCTGAGCTGTCAGTCATCTTAGGTGAGCTTCAAGAGGGAGGTGCCCACCCTCCCTATTTTCTGTCCAAAGGGGTACTCTGTTGCCGTCCTCGACAGAGGGGTGAACCCCGTGTAGTGCTGCCTAGTCATCTAGTACCGATGGTCTTTCAATATTATCACTCTTCTCTTGTGGGCGGTCATCTTGGCATTCATAAGACCATCGCTAAGATTCGTAGGTACTTCATCTGGAAGGGCATGGACCGGGATGTTGCTGGCAGAGTGCGGGCTTGTCACCTGTGCTCTCTCAGCAAGCCTAGTCAGAATGCAAGGTTAGGGTTGTTATCTTCTGAGGTGGCCGAGCGTCCTTTTGAGAAGGTGTTCATCGACTACGTGGGTCCTTTTCCCCGTAGCAAGTCAGGTAGCTCCTACCTACTTGTTTGTGTGGATGCTTTCTCGAAGTTCGTTTGGCTTTTCCCACTTCGGAGTGCCACGGCTAAGCTCACCATCCGTGCTCTCCAGTCCCAACTCTTCCAGCACTTTGGTGTGCCTTCCACTCTTGTGTCCGACAACGGTAGCCAGTTTACCTCCCATGAGTTTCGTAGGTTCTGTTTTGGCAATGGTATCAGGCATGTGACTACCTCTCCTTATTACCCACAGCCTTCTCATGCAGAGCGGTTCAACCGCAATCTTCGGTCTGCCCTTATTACCTTCCATGCTGAGAAGCAGAACACCTGGGATGAGAGTCTCTCTTGGCTCCAGCTTGCTTTTAATTCTTCCAAGCATGAGAGTCACAATGCCACTCCCTTCGAGATTCTACATGGCTACCCTCCTAACAACCCTTTGTCCAACTTGTGGAGGCTAGAGGATCTTCTACCTACGCCAGGTGCCACTGACGTAGTGTCCACGTGGCGGGCTGCTCGGCGCAACCTGCTACGTGCTAGAGAGAGAGTGAGGAGGAGGTATGATAAGGGTCGTACTCCTAACCCTTTTCAGGTTGGAGATCTAGTTCTTTGTCAGGCTCACCCGGTCAGTTCGGCCGCGGAACGAAGAGCTGCAAAGTTGTGCTATCGGTGGTCTGGTCCCCACCGCATCGACAGGTTTTTGTCACCGGTGACTGCTCTGCTGGTTGATCCCCAGTCCGGCAGGGTGTTTAGGAAAGCCCATGTGTCCCAGCTTAAGGCTTTCCGGGGAACGGTTGGTCCAGGAGTTGGTGTTCCTGGGGGTTTCTTGGGGCAAAGAGATTGATCACCTCTGCGCCCTAGGCGGCTGTTCTGAGAGAGTCTTCTCTCTCTCTTTTTTCTTGTCGGGCCCGACAGTCAGGGTAGTTTGCTCCCTGTTCGAGGGGTTTCCCCTCTTAGGTTCTCTTGGACGTCCTTGGAACACCACTCTTCGGAGGTCTTCGTCTTCTCTTGGTTCCCTGAGGTACCGAGTGTTCTCCCCTGCCTGGGTGTGTTGAGGTTTGCAGAGGGAGGTTGTACCGGGTCTTGGACCGGTACAGTTTCGTTTTTTTCGTCGTTGTCTGCCAGGCTGCCTGAGTTTCGCTTTTGCCCTGCGTTTCGTGTACTTGGTAGCCGTTGGCCCAGTTCCGTTTCGTTCCGTGTTCCAGCAGCTTCGGTCAAGTTGGCCTGTCTGTTCACTTGTTCTTTGCAGCGTTCATCAAGTCATGGTTGCCGGCTGAAAGGTTCCCAAAACGTAAGTGTTCTTTTGTAATTTCTAATATTTAATCACCCTTTTGGTGAAAATACTTTTGTTTCATTGAAAATATTAATCGGGCTTAGTTGTGTTTTCAGGGTTTTGTTAAATTTGTGTTCTTTGTCTAGATGTTTCTCAGACTAGGTTAAAGCCATGTGCTTCCATGTTACTTTTTACCGTTAATTACCGTTAATGCTTTTTATATCTGCCTTTATTTTCAATGGTAATTCTGTATAATGTTTTGTTGAGCCTTTTTACAGTTGTAGTTACCGATTTACCATATTTTTTGTTCCTTGCCAATAACCTAGCCTAGCTGTACACTTTGATTTTCATGTTATAACCTATTGCTCATGTATCCATAGCCTAGTTTTCAGTTTGTCATTTTTAGTTCCATATACGTAATTACGTCTTTTATAATTTGTTAAGTTGTAATTTGTTTTAAATCTGTTTTCCAACATAAATTTTCATAGCCTAAAAATAGGCCTTTTATTTTCTAGTGTGCTTTAATCATGTACAATTTTGTCTGTTCCTGTTTGGTTGCCATTTCTTATATCAGTTGTTATGTGGAATATTTTGTTGTGATGGCTGGACTGTGTTTAATGGCTGTGTTTGACCTTGCAGTCCAGGGTCCTTGAGTGGGACTTTCAGCCCTCAGCCTGCCGTCCGGGGGAACTTCGATATTCTCCACTGCTAGCCTGGCCTGAGGACCATGTTGGAGCCTGGAGTTGCCCGCTACCCGCCCTACATCTTTGGTGGTAGAAGTCTTCAGTCCTCAGGTCAGTTCTTTCCATCTTTTCCCGGCGGCTGAGCTGGGGGTGATTTATAAAAAAAAACAAAAAAAATATATAAAAACAAAAGAAGAAAAAAAGTTTGTGGATATATTTGTGCCTAGGCCTAAAACTGTTTGGACAAAGTGAAGAAACAGCCATGGGGACATTTCAAACATTACAATTTAAGAAAAAAAAAGAAGAAAACGTTGATATTTATTGTTATTTATTTAATTAGTTTATTTTATTGTTATATTTTTTGGATTTTATATTTTGTTAGGTCCCTATGGTTAAGTTTTGTTGTTATGTATTGTTATGTTTAGGCCTAGTGATCGTTATTTATTTTTTTGTTGTTAATTGTATTATTGATGTCCGGGGATAATAGAACGGTACCGTGTTATATGTTTTTTAAATTGTTTAATTTTTAAACTCACCAAAAGGGGATTATTGTGCTTTTAGTTAACTTAATTCGGAGCTGCCCCGGGATTCCGGCTTACTCCCGGGCCTCGGTGGAATCAAGGGATGTGGGCCAAATTGCCGGCTTAATTGATGATACCAAAATTTTTGTTTCCAGAAGTTTTCTAAATTTTCACTTTTATTTTGGGGTTATCTAAATTTGTTTCTTAATGGTCATTTTTAAATTGTTAATAATTTGTCTTACGTTTTGGGTGTCTCAGGCCAAAACTGCAGATAGGCCATACAGTTTGTTAATTGTAGTTTTGGTATTTGTAGCGTTAAGTGTTTTGGTAGCTTTTGTCGTTATATTGTTAAATTTTGTGGTTATTGTTATTTATTTAATTGCAGATTTTATATTGTGGCCTTCTGCCTGTTTCTATTGTGGCCCTATGCCAGCCAGTTAATGTTTATTTGGCAAATAAAATCAGTTTTGCTCAGCTGCCGAGTTTTATTTTTGACCCTCCAACTGCCACCCGTGATCCCATCGCTCGACTTGGTTTGAGCCATCCCCCGGTTGGCACGCTTTCCAGCTTTGGTGGGGGGATGGGTCTCACAGGATATATTAAGAACATAATTTAACTCACCATGGTCAGCTTAGTTGGTTAAATCCCAGCTTCATATGCTAAAGGTTCTCAGTTTGATCCCAATCAGAGTCATGATACATTTTGAAAGGGATTAGCTGATATCCACCGGCTGTTAATTTGTCATTGGGTTATTAAATAATGACACTTTCTAAGAAATAGTCTACCTTAGTTTGTAACAATGACTACATTCGCTCATCTACACTCATTTGAAATCCATATTCGCCCATATCTTGATGATCGGCGTCTCAAGATTAAATAAATAAACTTCTTGGTAAACTAGCGCCTCTTGTCTTTGGTAACTCCTAATTATTTTGGTTTCCATTTGGTATTTATTATCCATTAACCTCTGAGCTGTCCGGAAAATAGTTGACGGAGTACAGCAAGTAGTTTATTCGTAAATAATTTTTGTTTGGATTTTAAACTTTTATCAACTTGAGGTGAGAATAATGGTATATTACTTAGCTACCATGGGTTTTTTAGATTTCATTTTGTAACTCATGTGCTATTTTGTTTATTTACTTGGATTGCATTAGAATTTATTTGAAATACAATGTATGGATTCCTTTAATTATCAGTGTTGTAGCCATGTAAATTGTGCTTTGTTCTCTCTGATGTGTGTAAATTAAAATTTATCTGTACTCGAGGAACTGGCTGGAGGAAAGGAAGACAGCAACAGTAAAATATCTTCCATGCAAAATCAGCTCTCACATTAGCAAGATTTGTAAAGATACTTTAATCCATGAGTATGTTACTTGTTTGGGTGTCAATGTAACATACTCATTGTTGTTACATTGTGTGTAAATTGTGCTAACGATGGATTTACACACAAATTATTTTTAAATATACATGATAAAATTATTTATAATTGAAAATAATATTTATGTGATTATAATATGCTTTTGAAATATTCACTATTATGGGCAATAAGTAATTTCAACCAAAAGAGTTTTTGATTCCAAGAAAAAGCAACTGGCTGTCCAACCACAGTCTTAATCAACTGGGGGAAAATTAAATGATTTACTTCTTAGAAATATGGAAGTATGGAACAGTTTTTAACTGAAAGTAATTTCCAACCATTTGATCCAGACAAAAATTAGTCTAATACAAAACATTTGCACAATCTATTATATTATTGCAAGACAATTTTAACCAAGCTATTGTTTCTCACAATAAACATTGAACAAGTAAAAATATAATATGTTTACTATAGCCTATTGAAAGAGAACCTGTGGCGTTCAAACCACTAATCATTCCCAAGAAACTACAGAAGGATCTTCCATATAAGGACAAACCCAAGGTCTTATTGAAGGAGAAGACGAAGGAGAAGGTTGCTGTTGTGCGAGACATTCATGAGTCAAAGGTATTTAAGTTTGTTTTTTTAAATATATACTTCTTAGATGTTTTATTATACTGTATAACAAAAATCTTTCAGGAGAGATAAAATTAGTTAGTAAAAAAAAAAAAAAAGAAAATGAACTAAACCTATGTTATAACAAAGACCTCTTCCATATTATTTCTTGTCATGAAATAAAGGCTTTTATAAGTAGTACTATTTTGATTACCACAATTAAACAAACATAATTTTTAAGTTAAAACTAGTGCTAGTTTGCAAATATCTCATTGTGTTACATTAAAAGCTATGGACAACAATCTGTTTTATTCTTGTTTACAATGCTAGTTAATGTCAAACAACATAAATTTATTACAATATTTGTACATTGTGTACTTGTATTGTTATAAATTTGTGTTGTGTGTCATTCACTTGTATTTAAAGCAACACATAACATAACTACTTAGAAACTATTCTCTTTTCATGCCATTCAGTCTAAGAGCACTATTTCCTTTGTGTAGTCTAAGTGCAAATAACATCCTTACTAAATTATTTCCCCAACTTCTTTTACAATCTGCAATAAGGCAAAATACGATTCTACCTTATCCGCCCCCCCCCCCTTTTTTCCCACAAAAACTGTATTCGATATTTCCCCACTTAGTCTCTTCTTGTCTTCCCCAGAACATTTCCGTTAAATAATATGCAATACCAATTGAACGAGATAAAAGTTTTTATCTCAGCGTTATCTTGGGACAAGTAATATAAATATTTCTATGTACATATTAAAATAACCTACATAAATAAAGTAAGAGTTTGGCTTTTATTTGCTACATTTATGATATTCTAAATAAAAACAAGACCTCTATTTTTTTGTGTAAAGAATACAAAACTTATTTCCTGACTTTCTTTCGCTAACGCTTCCTTCGTTAGCTTTTCACAAGAAAAGTTAGTAACGTTGCTATGAAACTTTACATCATAATTATACATGCTGGAGAATGTTTTAGGCTACTAGCAATTTATCAAAGTGCTCCTCACACCATGTCACCAACAAGAAAAACATTCTTACATATGAAAACAACACAGAAGGCAGATTGTCTGATGTCATTTCTATTTTGTTTCAACATTTAATGTGATCTGTTATGGAAATTCTGTAACTAAATATTTTCCACAGTAAATGTGTTTTGTTTCGTTTGTCGTGTTTTGGCATTATTTATACATTGTAGGCTTTATTATTTTAAGAGTGTTTCATTTGCATCTTATTATTCTTAACATGTATGTAATTTGTAGGGCATAATGAAACCTTTCTTACTATGTTTTAATTTTTATTCCATACCTAAGGACTGGTGTTAAGTTAATTGAAATAAGCCTTATTTGTGTCCTGGTATATTAAAACAACAATTGAGGGTTTTTTTTTAATAGTCTTATGGTAGGTTTTTATCGTATTAAATATTGTATTCCAGACCACGTTTATGATACTATGATTAAATTGAATAGAATTAATTTTACTATACTTGTAACTGTCAGTGACAGCTTGGTTACTTTCTAGCTTTTGCTCAAATACATACACATAAAAGTAACATCATTTATACAACAAATTATAAGGAAAAGTGAACGACAATATAAGAATCACATTTTGTAGATCGTTAATATTGATTTCTGAATTCAGTTATCATAAGGATAAGCCCCTCATAATGCGAATAATCGTTAGGGTACAAAGTGTCAATCATAAAAATGCCAAAATGCCAAAATGAAATGCCAAAACTAATAATTGCCAAAATGATGAAGTACCGATCGTAAAACATGTTACCATAGAAACTTCAAATAAATATTTGTTGTATACAATCTGGTTTTACATAAAATTTTTTGTACTATGTATATTAAGGAAAAAAATGATACTTATATTTTATACTTATGTTTGTAACTTATAATTAAAGGAAAAACTTCATATTTCTGTTACAATTATACTTATTGTAACACAAATATCATATCAAACATTAATCATCGGCAGCAAACAAATACTGGAGGTGCAAATTTCATAGAGAATGCTCTGCTCGCCTAACCTCCACTCTCAATGATAGAGGAAACATTCTTGTGAAAAAAGGCAGTGATGTGGAATCCCACAATCATGCTTCAAATCGAGAGGAAGTTCAAGCTCTTATATTACTAACGAGCATGGAGAGGCATGCATCCGAACACCCGGAAGAGCCTCCCACCAGAATTATGAGATGTTTGCAAGATGCTCCGAAAGCAGCTCTAGCTGAACTTCCGAAAGAGAACATCCAAGCTAATGGGAAAGAAACATCCAAGTCTCTATGCTTTCATTGTTGAAGTACAACGAGAACAAAGAGATATTGAAACAATGTTAAGCCAAATCGCCTCTGGGCAGCGTGTACAGTAGAGTCTCGATTATCTGCCATAAACGGGCCGGCGGAAGGGCGGATAAGCGTAAATAGCAGATAATGGGGAATGTTGAATAAAACCTAAATTACGTACACAGTAAACAGTTTACAGTATATTTTTATTTACTTACACGATTAAATGTAATACATAATTCATTACTCACTTTAAAACGGAAAAAAATATTTTAAACACATAAATTTAAACTGGTTGAGTTTATGGTGAGTGGAAAAAGCTGGTGATTTTGGTCTGCCTTCCTGACGTTTCCCGCTTTTTCGCCGCTAAGTCTCGCCATCTCTGGAGCATCATAATGTCCTTCTTGCTGCTCGAAGTATTTAATGGCCGCTTCAAAGATTTTCACCCCTTCTTTATGTGAAATTTTTTGGGGCTCAATAGTCTCTGGTTCTTTGACATTTTGATCGTCACCGCTATTGACAAGTGTGACGATTTCTGCATCAGTTATTTCGTAACCTTCATCTGCTGTAAGCCACTCTCCTACTTCAACCGAAGTTGCGTCTTCACACCCAGGAATTCGTTGCAATGTGGGTAAAATATCTTCATGAATTTCATCATGCATGGTTCCGGCATCTTCATCCTCGCCCAACAGCTTTTTCCATGATCTGGCAGTAGTATCTGCTCCGACATTGTCCCAGGCACTTGCAATCCAATAAGCCACATCTTTTAGATTTATACATTTCAGCTTTGGAATCATGTCCTGGCCATCTTCTATTTCTTGTATCAGGGTGGAGAGAAGCCGTTTTCTATAGTTCCTCTTCAGTGTTTCCAAAACACCTTGATCCATAGGGTAGGAACATGGCCTTTATATCCTGGTCTTTTAGATCATCTACATTGGGATGACTTGGTGCATCATCTATAAGTAGAACTGCTTTTCTGGGTAGGTTATTCTCTTTCAAAAACTTTTCTGTAGATGGTACAAACTCGTTTAAAAACCATTCTTTAAAAATATCCCTGCTCATCCAAGCACTTTTTTGTTAAAATATTTTACTGGCAGTGCGTGTTTCGCAATTCTCTTGAAAGCCCTTGGATTTTTCGCCTTTCCAATCATTGTCAGTTCCATTTATGGTTTGCTGCACATTACTACAGGCCAAAATTGTTACTCTCTCTTTGCTGCGTTTGTAACCCGGAGCTGCTGCTTCGGTCCGAGCTGCAAGGCTCTTACTTGGTAACATTTTATAATTAAGGCCCGTTTCGTCACAGTTAAATATTTGGTCTCCTGTTAACTGCTCAGCTTCAATAAGTGTTGGAAATTCTTTCTTGAACCTTTCCATTTCTTCAAAGTTGGATGACAATTTTTCACCACAAATATTTAACTGCCGGATTCCATATAGTTTTTTCCAGCGGTCTAACCAACCAATGCTTGCTGTGTATTCTGTGTCGCCTTCATTAAATTCCTTTTGGAAATGCAACGCCTTTTCTTTTAATATAGGTCCTGAAATAGGCACTCCTTTGTCCCTAAATTGGGTAAACCAAATGAATAAGGCCTCACTAGTTTTTTCGTAGTCACTTTTCTTCATCGTTTTGCTGTCTTTTAAGTCAATTTCAGTCACTCGTGAGGTACACCATTGTTCTAATTCTGATCTCTTTTTTTTCCTCAATAGTGTGACGACCAACGCCATAGTCATCGGCTAACTTCTGCAACGTCTCTTCTTTGTCCAGCCTTTTTAAAGCGTTGAGCTTGTCTTGCATTGATAACACAATCTTTTTTCTTTTGTTCCTCTCAATAATCCACTTCACCAAACAGCACTACAAACACTTATCACAAAAAATAACTTTAAATATATAAATAACTTTACCGAACACACGAGTAGCGGTACCCTTTAATGCGGGGGCGATCCAGCAACTGACAAAAATATGTAGAGAGATATACGGGCACGGCGCGGGAAGTGGTAGGTGGGGGCGGGGAAGGCGACTAACCGGTTTGGGCGGAGCGGTACAGTCGGTGACATATCAGTAATAGAGCACGTACACTCGCTGATGACTACAAAATGTCTTCTGACTATTTTTGTTAAATTATATTAATTAAATAAAATGCCAAAGGTGCGGCGGATAACACGGAATGGCGGATAACCAAGTGGCGAATAATCGAGACTCTACTGTACAAAGAATGCCATTACCAAGCAGTGGATCACAGAATTTTCAATATGGTAGCAAATTACAAAGTTTATAAAGAAGATGGCACTGTACTTGAATATTTAAAACATTTAAGTTACCATCTCCACTTTTATATGTAAAAAGTGATATAAAATTAAAATAATGTCTTTGTATGTTTTTGGCACCTAAATTTTGGCATATTTTGATATTGGCATTTTAATTAAGTGGCACTTGCTGTCTTTGGCACTTTTAGTTTGGCACTTCCATTCTGGCACTTTTGTAGTATAACGCAAATAATCATAAGTACAACAGTGAATGGATATGTATTAGAACATTGACTCGTGAGTGTTATTGTGTTGTAAAAAAATTACTATTCTTTTTCCAATATGAATTTGCCCGATAATCAAGCTTGCTTTTTTTAATACCACCAGAAGAGTTAATAAACTGTGTTACATTTTACAGGTTGCATCAATGATGAAAAAACTAAAAACTATCTACAACAAAAAACAAGAAGAAGAAAGAAAGGCTAAAGTGAAACGGTTAAAGGAGTTCAAGAAAAAGATAGAGGCAGAAGAAGCGCGAAAAATGCAGAGGCAAAGAAAAATGAAGAAAGATGTGTTTAGAACTTTAAGTAAAACTGAATCAAAGAAACCAAACCCTTTTTAACTATGCTCATCAGATTGTTACATAGTAAATGTTTTATTTTGTATATAACATTCCAAAATGCTCCAATTTATATTACCTTCGTCTACTTAGTGTTTATACAACTCACTTGAAAGTGACTTAGCTTTAGAGTTTATGTGTTTCCAACATCATATTTGCCAAGTGTTTACTATATTTTAATGGTTTACATTGTTATATCGTTTGTACAAAAGAATAGAAGAAAAAGTAACTAACCTTAAAAACAAATAATTCATAATATTTGATAAGTATTTTAAAGAAATTTTTGTTTTTTGTTGAAGGCCTTGACTGGGTACAGAAAAACAAGTTGTCAAATACTTTTGTGTGATATCATTAGAGTAAAAAAAAAACCATGATCTTTATGTTGTCCAATTTCTGTTGTTCTACTATTTTTATTTCATTACAGTTACTGGTAGAAAACAATATTTTTGTTCAGTTGAATTCAATTCCATGTTTAGTTTTGAATGAATATTCAAAAATTCCTGAGATTTGTACCTTATTATGTTAGTACTTACATATTCTTCTTATATTGTCGAAATCAATTTACCAGGTTCACCAACATGACACTGTCCACAGCTGCACTTTTTATGGTAAATGTACGCTTTACTAGAAACTCATAATTAGTTGGAAAACTGGTACTATATAATTGATAACAGTGATAATATTATATAATTGACAATAACTAATTTATAACAGTCTTTATAAAGAAAACATTCAATTAAAATTAATAAGTTAGAATAATTTTATTTGCTTTATACTTTAGGAGAAGAGAGGTCAAATAGAAGCGATAAAGATTTAGTGTGTTTATAGAAATGATAAACAAAAGTTAAATACAACTGAAGAGTAGGGAATGAAAATTAACACAAATAACAGAAAGATTATGTTAATGAGTGAATACTAAACAGAAAACAAAATGAGCAATGAGAAAGTAGGTATTTTTAAATATCTAGGAAGATAGGACATCAGCAAACTTACCTTAAAAGACAAGTTCACTAACATTTGAGCAATAGTGGAAGTCATTTCAGTGTCTCTCTCTCTCTTTCTCTCCCTCTACTCACCTGAAGAAAACGCCTGTGGTGTTGAAAATTTGTGAGATTATGTCTACTTTGTGTTTGTGACTACTACTCTGATGTTAGTGAACTTGTCTTTTAAGGTAAGTTTTTGCTGATGTCCTATCTCTCTAATATACTAATTCCTGGCCTAGTGCCCTTTAACCCAACCTAAATATCTAGGAAGTAGTTTTAAATATCTAGATTGAAGAAGACATACCTTGCAGTGGAAATAAAAGTAAGAATTGCTGTGACAAAATAAAGATTTAATAAAAATAGAATTTTACTTTTGTGAACTATTGGATAAGAAGCCGAGGAAGATTTATAAAATGTTTTACTGTATGGATCGGAAATATGGACTCCTAGGAAAGAAGACAAAAAGATATTGGAAGTAATGGAGATGTGGATTTGGAGAAGGGTGGAAAAAATAAAAGTGCGAGGGAAGAACTGAAAACTATAAAATAAAAATGGGTTGGTTTTGTAATGTGATGAAAAGAAAAGGCCTGTTGAGAACAGCTATAGAAGGAAAAGGTAGAGGAAGGAAAGAAGATATCAGATGGTCGACAGAATAAGGATCTGGGGGAAATGGAGGATAAAAAAGATTTGCTCAAAACAGAGGTTTGGCAGAAGGCTGCAGCAGAACCTGTCTGACGGCAGAACACCCTTGACGATGATACAGTTTAGGAATTAATGACAAAATGAATAAATGTATATAGTTTATTTACAAATCAGTTATATACATATACTGTATTGATCAATTCCAACACAAGTTTTATCACATTTTCTAACAATTACCTTAAGCATTAAGTACAAAGAGTATCACGATAAAACTGAATTAACTATTCGTATCGCAACAGTGGATACAAAACGAGTAAAACTGCACTTCCACTAGATCGGAATACAGTTTCTAGATTTTAGATTGGAAATAAACAATACTTCAGAAATTGAAACTTGTCCGAAGCATAAAATAACTTTAAAACCTGGTCATTGTTTAAAAAATTCCCTTCTGATAAACTGATAGCTCTAAACCCAAATATCTAGTCTAAAAATAATATGGTTGGGTATTTTTAGTTTGAAAATATTTGTCAACCTTCTAGTAAAGATATAATAAAAGTTGAACAAAATAAATAAAGCCTGCAGAAGTAACTGTAAATATCAACCAATTAATTGGAGTCGCTTAATTAACTTTCAGTGAAAAAAGAAGCAGTCAAAAATATATTTTCTGAATTAATTAAAGAATCAGTTCGAACCATGGCTGTTGACTCCCTTCAACAATATTTACAGCATTAGTATATTAATGGAAACTTAAAAAAAGTATTTCTATTCTGAATATAGGTTAAGGTCCGCAATAACCTGACATGTACCAATTTACAGATCTTCCAAGTATAAATATATAAAATATGAATTTAAAAGTTATAGAATCAGATAAAAAAAATAGATAGTCTGGACAAACTTGCGCGATTTCCTTGATAGTTTGAAAATTTGCACAAGCCCAAAACGTTTTATTGTAAGTGTATTAAAATTTTCACAGTAAAATTCACTTTCATCGACAGGGAACACAGGGTTTTGGTGTTTTTTAACCTGTATATAGTGGAGTCCCGGTAATCCAAAATAATTGGGACCGAACCCATTTTGGATTAGATTTTCTTAAAATTAAAAACTTTTAATAAAAAATTACATAAATAATAATATGCCTATCATTAAGTGCAGTACTTTAGTTTTGAACGCAATAAAATGCTAAGAAGGAGATAAATGAACGCTTTAATAGAACATGGGTTTATGAACAAGATCATCTGAGACATACGATTGTACACTCCTCAAAAAATTTTCTTTAACTTTAAAATTTAATTAGAATAAAATAGTACTGAAGTAATTAAAAACACATTATCTTGCTAAAAACTGTTGTTCAAAATAGTGGAAGTATAGTTTAAAGAAATTTTCATTTTTTATGGTAAATGGTACTGTAAAACATCTACAGGTTAACATTTAACATAGAAGTTTTTCAGAAGTAATGATAACATCAAAAGAATAAGATGTTAAATCTGAAATAAATTATTTGTTATACATAAGATCAGCAACATGCAAAATTGATTACAGTTTAGGAACTATTTGTATTATTACAATCAATATCACAAGTCCAATGGAATAATTAATAAGGTGGTGCTTTTACAGTGGACAATCTTTGTATCCCTCACATTGTTGTCTGATAAATGATTTAGCAAAAATTGACCTAAATTACTTCTTCAACAGCACCACATTTTCCAAAGGCATCATATCTAAATATATAAAATATTTTAACCAAAGGTGGATGGATGGCTTCATCAAGTTTTAACACCCTCAATATATTTTTAATTATTTTTGACATTACTTTTACATAATACACATGTTTAGTCACGTTTTGTTATTTATCTCATCAAAGTATACTTTAAAATCAGTGAACACCAGCACGTGGCAATTATTTTCATGGTCGTTTCCTATCTCAACACGTTTGTTACTGAGAGTAATTGGTTACTTGTCTAATTAAAGATAACGTCACAAATACCAAAACTACGTTTACTGCTAAACTTAGTCTCAATACCCTCATTGAGGATAAGTTACTAGATTTTGTGTCAACCTCAAAATAAAAGTAATATTTTTTGACACAGAAATTATTTTATTGGATTAATTTTATGAGAAGTAACACTTCATATTTTGTTATTTTAAATTTGTACTTTTAATTTAAACATTAGTTAATATAATATTTTTTATGAAATATTATTTAAGTTGATTATACAATATAATTTTTTATTATGTGGTTTAAACTTCTAGTTTTACCACTCAAATCCTTCTTTTAGTGTTTGATAAATGACTTGATAATGTGATTTTTTATATGGCAATGTGATTCTAGCTGCCCAAACTGTTCATCACAACTAAACTTTAACATCATAATATAGGCTTAATTAAACTGAAGTTACGACAACTAATATTAAAAGTTACAAACAATTGTTATACACACAGTTATAATTTCTAAAATCATCAATAATAACAAACTTAACACAAATCCCCTTTATCCTTTGTAGTTAATGAAAAAATAAATCTAACATTATATGCTATTTTTCCTGATTAATTATTTTTATACTAAAAAAGAAATGCTGCTACGAATTATAAAGACAAAATAGATTTAGAAATATTTGCCTTCTATACCTCTAGTTTTATATTTTTCATAAGTAGAACAGCCCTTTACGTATAGTAAATTGACTGAGCTATTATATCGATGAATAAAATATCATACCATTTGCTTATTGGCTTTCAACATAATATTTACAATTGAAATTGCATTAACAATTTACGATATATTTTATGAAAATAATAGTTTTTAAATTACATGGGTTTATAATTAGTATGATTTTATATGTCAAATGATGTAAAATGGCCTAATTGTGAGCAACTAAAAGCTGTTATTTTTGTAAGTGTGACTAAATGCTTTATTTATTAGAATGCAATTTTATGAGAACTATATTAATTGAATGAGTATATTTTGCAATTTATTATCAAAAGGTAATGTTTTTAACATGTTAATTTTCTAGAATAAACAAAGAGGGGAACTCAGCTATCTTAGGTACTACTAAAAGAAAACATTCTAAAAAAAAGTAAAAAGGGAAGCAACACATTTTACCAACAAAACACATCACTATAAAACACAAAACATCAACTCAAACCCCAAAAGCAAATAAGCCTAATCCGAACGAGAAGGAGTAGCCAGGAGGGGAGACTGAGAGCCTGAGCCGGGCTCGGAGCCTGGCACATTGTCGGACTCCACCCACGTGACAGCTCGATTGAGAAGAGCCTCAGTGGTTGGAGACGACACACTTTCCTCTAGGCCACTCACTTGTCTTCCCTCACATTCTTTCCTAAAATCCAATCGAATCTGGACAGGATTTTGGGCGTCACTTTGTTCATTAACAGTCTTTGTTTGATCATATGTGTTTTGTACTAAGTCAATAACAATTGGATCACTCATATCTTTCTCTCTACTGTCGATTTGTATGTTTAGTGAGGCATCATTGACTCTTTCATCATTCTGTTTGTCATCCAATGCGGCCAAATCGGTACCACTTGATTTCTGACCAAACTTAATGACAATTTCTGCTTTTTTAATTTGTAGTTTCAAAACTGGTGACTCATTCATGCCATTGGACATTTCATTACACTTTGCTGCAGCAAGCTTGTCACTGTTATTTTTACGTGGTATTTCACCAATTTCCGGTGGGCCAAGAATTCCACCATAGTTTTCCTCTATTGGGCGATGACTATTTGACATTGTTACTTCATTACCTTTACCACTTGACTCTTTACTCTTTCCAATCTTTATGTGCCACGAGGTTCCATGACTGTCTGTCTCAGGCCTCTGATTGTTAATTTGCTGTGAACATCCTTCGCCTGCGTCATTTTCTAGATCGACAGTACAGGATTGAACATTATCTTTCTGAACTCTTATTCTGTTCTCATCGTTGAAGAAGATATGCAAGTTCCTGACACCTTTAAGATCAATACTTGTTTCTTCGTTACTTGGGTCCCGGCTTCCATCTTGGTATGGTTTAAAGTGGTTGTCTGACGAGCCTGGATGGATGGCATAAGGTTCGTTGTAGGAGTTGAAGAGATACAAGCCAGAGCCTGGCTGTGCCAGGGTAGAAGTGTACACGTTTGACTGGGCAATTTCTGCAGCAGATGTGATGGGAGATGGAAGGCTGGGCTTTTCAGGAGCATTTTGAACGTAGATAACTCTGAAACATAAAGCATCAATAATTATAAATAAAAATAACAAAATCACTTAAGAAACTGATAATTAAAATCAGATATAACAATAAATATACATTTTGTAATTTTTAATAGCAGATTATTATCTGAATTATTTCAGAACGAAGTATAGTTCACTCACTCAGTTTAGATTTAAATTATGATGTTAGATAGCATCTAATGGCCAACTTTATATTAAAAATGTTAAAATTATATACAAGAACTTAGATGATTCATTAAATATTTTAAATACTGGTACTATAAATCAATACATAATGACAATCAATCAATCAATACATAAACTGGGAAAAATTATAAAATTAGGAATTTCATACTCATCCTTAATACATTTGTATGCAGATCAATCATATTCTTTTTCATTTTGATATTTGGTAAAAAAATCTAAAACATGCAGTGTTCACCAGCAAAACCTATTTAAAAATAAAAGTAAAATATTGAACTTTCAAACAAATACTAAACTATGTTTTCAATTTCTGGGCAGTTATAAAAAATCACAGAATTAAACTTTGAACTGTTATGTAAATATTTAAAAAAATCAAATTAAATTAACAATAGATACCAACATCCATTAGAAACAGAACAAAATAATATCCTGTAAAATTAGTCTATTTCAGTTAAAAGAGCCACTTAGGAGTTAAACTATTAACGTCTTACTAATATTTTAATTTACATTTGCTTGCCTTACATATAATACATATTTTCTTATCCTATGTCAGATATTTCAGTTGTTCAGTTTAATAAGTCCTATTAAAATCTTACAATCTATTAAACTACATTTTATATTAAAACCCTACACAACTAAAATATTACAGCCAGCTCAAAGAATTAAAAAATGCACATTTCCTCTATTAACACAGTAAAAAGTTGCAAAACAGGTGTTGTTCTGATAAAAGGAACACTGATCCTTTCGGCTTCCATTCCCAAGCCTACAGTGGATTGACTGCCATGGTGAGGTATTGGTAATGTTTTTACAGCTGATTAGTGATTATGTGAAGCTGACCTGTGGGGGCACAAGAGAGGAGAGGGAACAGGATAATCTTGAGGAGTGAGTCACCAGGGAGAAAGGCAGGCGCACATGGACTAGGAGGCATCGGAGACGCCTGACTATCACGCTAAGTCTAATCTTAATATTTATTATTGGGTCAACTGATACGTTAACTGGGTAGACTTATCTCTGCAGGAGAGGGGGGAGTAAATTAATGACAAATGGGGACTTAGCTTAAAATCTGAAATATGAATGTAGCTCATCAATCATTAGTGGCTCAGTCTCGCAGCTACCCTCTGGTCTGGGGAAGGTGAGCGTGGTTGACCGAAATCGATCACCATAATATTTGTGCATTTTGTACTTGTATTGTAATATATTTGTGCACTCTGTGCTTACATTGTAATAAATTTGTGTTGTGTGACGTTTACTTGTACTGTATATGTACCAAACATATTATGCTAATTAAAAAACTATTTATCAAGCAACCATAATCAATCTAGATCAAATATGAATTGTTGTCTATTAAATGAGCCATTTGTTTCAAATCCAGGCCGATGAATATACACATAATAATCTAACAATATCATATTTTGGGTTCATTTATTCCAATAAAAGTCACCAATAGGAAACAGCAGCTAAAGTGAGAACCTGAACTAACACGTACAGCAACTTGCTGCATCAGCATGTGGAGCCAACGCACACAAGTCCTGCATACTACTGCTTTGTCCCTGGTTTACTCAACTGTTGAATATTGTGCTCTCATGTGGCTTAACAGTACACATGTACGCTTACTTAAGTAAGCTTATATACTTAACACTGATATACAGCTAATATAGTTATTTAGTCGACGAGAATATAATGTTTGAGGAGATTAATATTACTTCTAATTTGTTAATTATCAAAAGCTTGCTGTTATAATTTAAGGATCTCACTTCTACAGCA
The DNA here is from genome assembly GCA_035578905.1 of Stictocephala bisonia. Taxonomy (NCBI): domain Eukaryota; kingdom Metazoa; phylum Arthropoda; class Insecta; order Hemiptera; family Membracidae; genus Stictocephala; species Stictocephala bisonia. The sequence goes on along the minus strand of JAQJVL010001734.1, from coordinate 12,940 downwards.
CTCTCATAGTTTGATTATTGCTTGCAGATTTTAATATCGAGCTCCAGACGATTCCTTAACGTTTGTGGGTTGGTCCTTGTCAAATACAATATTTCGATGTACGGCCATAAGTCAAGAACCACATGTACATTACCTAACCTAAATATTAATTTAATTCACAAACAACCACCACTCAAAAAATCAGACGCCTTTTATTCAAGATGAGCCCTACGCCATTATGCAACACACCAGTACTTCTATAGAGTTGCATAGAACAAGTACCCACCGTAGGTGGATTCATACTAACGATCCTTGAACTGGCTACAGCACAACACCTTAGACCGTTTGTCCGCTTTAATACTGATGGTATGATGCAATAGCTCACAACTAATGTGATGTGTACCTCGACTCCAAGGCGTTAACAAACTGAATATTTGGTGGTACAACAATTTGGTTAGTGAGCCTGAATAAGAAGAGAAGCTCAAACCATAGTTCAAATAAATTAAAGTTTATAACCATTAGACACTACAATTGGTCGGTAGTGTAGTTGGTTCAATCCCAGCTTCATGTACTAAAGGTTCTCAGTTCGATCCCAATCAGAGTCAATACATTTTGAGAAGGATCAGCTGATAACCACCGGCTGTTCATTTGTCATTGGGCTATTAATTAATGACACTTTCTAAGGAGTAGTCGGCCTTAGTTTGTAACAATGACTACATTCGCTCATATTTACTCATCACATTCATTCGAAATCCACATTCGCCCATATCTTGACGATCGGCGTCTTATGAATAAATAAAAAAATAAAAAATAAATGAATCTCAAATTTGAATACTAAAATATATAACAAGAATTAGTTAATCTCAGGATAACTTTTACGTAAAAAAACCTAGAACTTACCAACCAAATCCTAACTCCTAAGGACGTTTCCTAAAGAAAACTAACATTGATTAAATTTCCATTTGATCTTTGATTTGCTATTGACAATATACAACATTTTATACTTAAATTATTTAAATGAACCTTTTGACTTATATTTGTAAAAATTCTTTCGATTTACCGACAAGCACCAATTCCGAACTCCACCTTGATGATGATAATAACCTTAAACATAAACATGTTTTGTACTTTGTAACCTTTACACATTAATTTTATTCTTATTTGTAATAACATTTAAAGTCTAAAACAAAGTAATAATAAATCACTTTATTGATAATTGTACAGTAAACCCTCGATTTAACATGCTCCGATTGATCGGACTTAGGATTCAATAGACAGCTTGCAGCTGTATTACAGTATCTAAATTGATGTATACTGTAACAACGCTGAAGGAAGTTTTATACGAAAATTAATTTATAAAACATGTATTTTTTTTAAGGCTACTTCAAATATTCCATATATATAGTTTATTTATTTATTTTTATTTATTTACATTACATACACCATTTACATGAAATAAATATCAATATGGTAGGTAAATTGTCAACACGTCAAAGCTTAAAACTACATTAAAACTAAGTTACAGTAGTTCAAACTCTCCAAAGAATATCATTGAATAGTCACTATTTATCAGAATCTAGGTACTCTTGTACACTAAAAAAACAATGCTCGGACAGATAATTAATAGGTATTATTATTATTATTCGGTATATCTAAAACCCTTATCCTTATGAGTTAATCATTTTCATGAAATATATATTTGTATATTTCATTGATTTTTTAGTTAACAATGAGCTTGCAGCATCACAGTTAGTTTTAGTTAAGGTGTGGAGTGAATCTCATAACAGCTTGGAGTGAATTCAGCCTGATTTAACGGACATTCGGCTTTAACGGACTAGAGCCTACCCCATTTTATCTGTTAAATGGAGAGTTTACTGTACTTTACAATTCAGTTATTAAAGTAGTATCCAATCCATCTTACTATATTTAAGCAATCACTATTAGGTTAATATTAATAAATTAGTGAAAATGATGAAAGTAGGTTCTTGTTTTTTTGTGTTTTGTTTTAAAAGAACCTGTTCACCATACCTGTTAAAAGCCTTCCAGCGTTGACATATCTGCAGGTAGGCCTTGCACTGGATGTACATGAAGACAGCTCCACCGGTGAACCCAATGGCAACCACTATAAGTTTGGTCCAGAAAGGCCACTCCAAGAGTCCGTTCTGTATTTCCTCTGCAGTGCGGTCAATGAGAACGTATAGAGACCAGACGACACATGTGAGGGCAACAGCGTGGAACATCACAGCACAAAGAAGTTTCCGCCGTTCAAACCCTGACATTTCCAGATGTTCCCACTGAAATATCCACTTAGTATATTGCCTTATGTATATCAATTAGTTACTAATAACTATAATGCAGTTTTGAAATTGTGACTACAGTGTATTACCTACAAATCAGCATTTATGACTATTTAACTCCATTGTACTCTACAGGCATATTTTTATTGACAGTAAATTTGATATTTCGAGGTACCAACACATTTTTGACCACTGACTTGTAGATAGATCATACATGTTTTAAGTTACACAATAAATGGAATTTTTATGGGGCAGTACTGTCTACATCCAATACAAATACTTTATTATCTATGATTCTTTATTGATGAGGAGACTTAATAGATGGCTTCGTACAATGACTGTGATAGAGTTAACTACTGTATACTCAAATTATACACCCTCAACATTTAAAGTTTGTAATGGCCAACAAGACAGTTTGCATCCAGGGTTGTCGTTGTTTAAAAAGATGGACATAGTGGAGGGGAGTGGATCACCAATTTATGTTTGATTGGTGCGGACATCCCTCACCCATTTTAATGCATACAATAAACTACTGATTATTCATAACCACAAAAAGAAATTTCATTAAAAAAAAAAAAAACATTAATGTGTCATCAGATTGGTTGATTAGAAAGCAACGTCATGAATTAAATTGGGATTCACAGTGAGAAGCTGAATGGCAATCGACAAGCACAAAAGATTTCTAATCTGAGTTTAAACAATTTATTCAAAAGGTTATGAACAGTTCTACGACGCTAATGAGTTAGGTTTACTTTGGAAATTTTACCAATATGAACCTTAGCATTTGGTTCCAGCTGCAAGCCACACGTGTTATAGAACGGAAAACCATAACCTCTAGCAGTAATAAGCCAGGAGCACAAAAATTAAAATTGTTGGTGATTGGGAAATCCAAGAAACCAAAATCTTTCAAAGGAACAAGCAATCTATTTTAGCAAGGTCCTAGGAGAACATTTTACTGGTAGAAAACAATCAAGAGGAAGTAGAGGTAATTTCCTATACCTTTTATAATTTGGTAAAATATATTAATGAGGATATTAATGTGGATGAAGAGAAGATCATTGATTGAATAAAACTGTGACGCTAATGATCAGGCCTTTGGACACCTGAATGAACAAACAATTCATGGAACGAGTACAAAACAATGTTTCAGAGGACAATGAGGAGGAGGAAGAGAAGATCATGTTCTAAATATAAAATATGGAACTAACGTATTAGAGAATTATTCATCCACCTAACTCCACAAGTAAATTATTTATGACTCACCCACATATGTACGCCATTATAATATACTCACTATATTTGTACTGCGGAGGATAGGTTAGGGGAAAAACTGAAGAGTCACTACAATATTTAGGTAGGTACTTATTGTATTAATTGCTAGAGTAAACTTTTTTTTCTGTATTTTTAAATGGAGACCCTATTCGAAATGTCACCCACTGTGCTTTTCTAATGTATGTAAGTTTTCAGGATATGTAAGAGTTAAGAAAATGGTATTTTTAATGAGTAGTAAATAAAAATAATTGTTAATTATAGTATTCAACATCAAATCACATATTTACAAAATAAATCTACATTTATTTGACGGTCTAGTTTAAATCTTGTCTAAAATAATATTGCATAGCTTTGATGTTTTTTTTCAAATAACTTAATAAAAAGATTTAACAAATCATCAAAAACAAATAACTTGTTCGTTATGATCAAAGTCATTTCCTAGGTATAAAAATTCAATTACTTCTTCTTACCTCACTAAAGGGTTTTGTCTTGGTCTGCATAATAAACTGAAACTTGCACAACTCGCAGCAGCGTATGTTGGACGATTTGATCCACTGCTGGAGACAGGCTTGATGGACGTAGCGCAGGGAGCCTGCACAGTAACATGGTGCAATGAGGGGCACTTCACTGTCCCCTTCACAGTGGCAGATCCTGGCAAACGACAAAGTCAGACTTTACGATAGGAAATAGCTGTTCACACACACACACACACACACACATAGTTTCAACTACTATAGGCTACAAGCAAAACATATAATAGGAAAACTTCCTATTGCAAAATTAAACTTTATAGAAAATCTCACCAGTTTATTATTCAACAACTAAATCAAGTTTTAGTTAAGAGAAGAACTAACTTTAGAGAGAAGCATTTATAGATTAGAAGAATTTTCATAAGTTTCATAAAACATAATTGTACACAATAACGTTTTGTAATTGCATAATGTTTCGTAAAACATAATTTTTAGATTTTGATGTAATTTATTATATGTAACAAAGCTGTTCTAAATTCTCAGAAAAAATGGTGTTGATTTCATTCTTAATCCTAAATAAACAAAGCTGAATGTCCATTAGTTAATCACCTGCAAATGTCATAGTTAGTAGACGAGAGACTGGAAGACTGAGAATCACATCTCTTAGAAAATTCTTGGGTAGGGTATCGACCTGGCACCTGTAACAATACATCATCGTTTACAAACTATACAACATAAGTCATGTTCTTAATGCTCGCAACAGCTCACAAACTATAAAGTTTTAAGGTAATAAGTGGTGATGCTTCATCAGCCCACTTTGATTTATAGTACAATAGAGATCTGTAAGCATGCTGTAAAGTTATTTTTAGCTTTGTAGTTGAATTGAGTGAGTTCTTAGATAAACTACATCAAAAAGAAACGCTACTTCACATAATGTTTATTGCCTCTTTCTATATACACAAATAAAAAAAAAAAAAATGTTTTCCCCAAATTGTATTTTCACTGCATTATTAATCTTTTAACCAACTGTTTATTGAATAAGAAATTAATAACCACTTTAATCTTAAAAATTATTTCCAGAGATATAGGCTGCTATCATCAGCTGTTTACTACCTCCCTTGCACTTTTTTGGGACATACGCCCACCCCAAAACACCTTCAGTGGGATTGGGGCCCCCCCTTCCCCAAACCCTAACACTTTTAAATGGTTTCAAATTTTATGCCCTGGCTTTCGGGCCCTTTATAGGCATTATTCTTTTCCTTTGTGTTTCATGCAGAGTATACATATATTTGATTTGTTTAAAATAAGACTTATTTATTGAAAAGTTATTGTATTACATTGCTATTGTATTTATAATTTGTACAGTGGAAAATAAATATTTATTGTTTGTTATTGATACAATATAGTATATAAATAAAACAACAGAGCCGGGTGATGCACAACACGCCTTCTCAGCTCGATGTCTCTGGTTCGATTCTTGAGATGGTGGTTGGAAAATATGTACCTCAAGTTCCCTAGTGTTAATACTGCATCAAGAGGAAGTTGGGAAGTTATGACTGGCAATAAATTCTAGAACTAGTAGTGTTTGGACACCATGTGATAAACAAACTTTACCGAGCAAAAACACAATCCAGTATGTGTGGTCCTAGTAGTAGCTATTTTGACATTCTGGTGTTAATAAAAAATTACTTTTGACTTGACTTGAACAAAAATATCCTAAAATTCAATAGCTCAAAGACAGAGATAATTACAGATCTAATACAATCCTTCACGCTACCTTCTGGAGAACCTGTAATGGTTCAGTTTCAACCTGTAGTTGTTCAGTATGTTTTGTTATTTTGTTCTTTATTGTTTTGCCTATAAAAGTTTATTCCTTGTTAATCTGATTATACTGTTTCTTGTATATTCTATTACCAGTTAGTCCTTACTTGTTGAATTCTTTGTTTTCAGATTATTTAATTGACTCCCAACTAATTTAAGCTCATTAATGCTGTTATTGATTTGTGTAGTGTATTACATGGGTTGTGATTCAATTTTCATTGTTAATATTTATTTTTAATTGTTATATATTAATATTCTATATGTTATATTTTAAGTTTAAGATTTTGTCTCTAACTGTCCATATTTTTTTAACTGCTTATTTGTCTTGCATTTGATGCCACCTTGGTTATGCTTGTAAATAATCTAAATGGTGTTATCAGTTGATCAAATAAATAAAAGTAATTGTTCAACCTGTAAGTTCTTGGGAGTAGAAGTGGATGCATCTCTGAATTGGCAAGCTCATATAAATGAACTTCAAAATAAACAAAGCAAATCAATATTTGCTATCGAAACTGTGTCAGAAGTAACAGACAAACATACAGCTCTAATGGTCCACCAGGATTACTTTCTGTCCTTAGTCAGATATAGTATAATTTTTTGGGGCAGTAATTAAAAATTTAAATCAATATTTGCTCTGCAAAAGAGAGTCATTAAGTGTATTTCACATTTAAAAAATAGATAATCTTGTAAACATTTAGAAAAAACAATAATTTGACAATTCCTGCACTTTATATTTTAGGATTTTTAAAATTTGTAAATAAGGATCCTTCATTGTTTGCAAAATCAGTAACATTGCACGGACACAACACAAGAAATCTACCACATTACAAATTCCCTTTTCATAATTTGTCATGTTTGAAAAAGGCCCTCATTATATAAGAATCAATCTGCTCAGTGTCATTCCACATGCAATTTCTGTGGAAACCCTAACAAAAATTCTGATAACAGCATACCCATATAAAGTTGATGTTTTTAAATTACACTTATACTGTATAAGAGCAAACAGCTAAAATGACATTTTCTTATAATACTAATGTATTTTATTTAACATATTTTTTATTATTTCAACTAACAATGATAAACTGACATGTCATACATTACAGGAGCTTGTGGTCCAACTTCTTGGTTACTTACTTACTTGGTTACTTGATATCCTCCCACTGGAAGCGCAACTGCGCCATGGTCGTCATGTTATTGGCCTATCCATCTTCAAAATATTCTTCCACAGAATAATATGCCCTTTCAACAGGTGCTCTTTGAACTTATCCTTGAATTTATTCCATATCTTCGATGCTTCTGACCTCAGGTGGTGCTGAGTTGAAGATCTTGCTACATAAATATTTAGGCCAACCTTTTGCCAGGCCTAGAGCTTAGCTTGGTGGCATATGAACGTTTTTTCTCTGTCGTGTTGAATAGCTATGAAAGGCTTGATTTCTCTTGAATACTTCTGGTTTCCTTTTGACCATCACAGCAGATTCTAGTTGAATGAAAAGCGCTGGTACAGTAAGAATTTTGGCTTCAACAAATAATGGCTTGCAATGGGCAAGATATGGTTCATTAAACATTAGCCTAATTACTCTTTTTTGCAACAGTAGAATTCGTTGCGCCATGGGACAGGCTTCCCAGAAGACAATACCATAATTTACAATACTTTGGAAGCACCCAAATAAACTTTCAATAATATGTTTATATCAACAACAGATTTTAAGGCGTCGTACCATGTAAACAGCCGGGTGTGTTAGTCGTGATGTTGGATGTGCTGCTCCCAACTCAAGTCATTGCTTGATGGTTAGGCCTATGTATTTTATACAAGTGTCTATTGCAAATAGTTGATCCTTCCAAACGTAGCAGGAGGTCAGAATCTGGTGTTTTTCTATTATGAAATTTCAATGCCTTTGTTTTTTCCTCTATTTAATATTAATTTATTTTCTTTACACAATTGTTCATTTCATTTATTGCCTTCTTGTGCTTGTAGCCTTAGCGCCTCACTATCCTTGTCGTGTACCAGGTGGCTGACATTCGTCTGCAAATTAGCCAAATTTTACCAGTCGATATACAATCTGGTAAATCATTCACATACAGTAAATACAGGATCGGGCCTAAGTTCGAGCCTTGCGGTACGCCTGTGTTAACTGAAGTTGAGATGACAGAACGATAATGACGACTCAAACCATCCTGTCCTGAGTGCCTAACACTAACAATTTGCTTCCTTGTCACTCAAATATGAGGCTATCCACCTTAGAGATTCATTTTTTATGCCCATCGTCTTCAAGCTTATTAAGAAGTATGTCATGAGAGATCAAGTCGAACGCCTTGGTCATGTCATAAAAAATACACAACTGGGTCTCCAACGATATCAAGATTTTCATACAAATTTATTAACAAGTCAAAAATTGCATCAATTGTACACATATATTCTCCTGAAGCCATATTGCTTATCGTTTAATAGGTTCTTACTTTCCAGAAAGGGTAGCAATCTTCTTAAAAATACAATTTCAAACAACTTCGAGAATACACTTTGAACGGCCACTGGCCTATAGTTTTTTACCAAGTCCTTTTCACCTGCTTTGTAGATTGGTACAACACACCTTGAAGTTATTATCTGGCTCGGGAAAACACCTTGCTCAAAGATTTATTTATTAAAAATGACAAGTGGCTTAGCTATTTTATCCTTACACGCTCCTAGTAACTTACAAGGGATTTCATCCACCCCAGAGCTGCTTTTGGCACTCACTTTTTGGATAACCTCCAAAACTTCCCTCTCATTTGTAGACCTCAAGAAAAAATCAGTATTCTCAATAGGTTGGTCCGTTCCTAGGTTCGGTCTCGTAACAGATCCTGCCAATTCTCATTTCAGTAACAAAGTAATTATTAAAAAATATTTGCTACATTATAAGGGTGAGTAATGATCTCGTCATTGTTTTTCAGACTTATATTTACACTATTTACATCTTCATCACAAGTTAAGCTTTTCACAACTAGCCCAAGATTCCTTACTGATATTCTTTGCATTGTCCAATTTTATCTTTATAAACTGTCGTTTTGTATCGTTAAGTAATACCGAATATTGGCGCTTGGCATCACAGTAGTCAGCTTTACAATTGTTACTATCTATATTTCTTGTACGCCAGTACAATTCATTTAAGTTTTCCTGCGATTCAACAATTTTTGGGGTGATCCATTTTACATTAGAATCATCCTTACATCTATACACAGCTTTGGGGAAAGCATACATCAAAGATATATACAAAAGTTGAATAAAATTCATTAAAAGCATTTTCTAAATCCATATTTACATCAAACACTAGACCAGTCCTCTTTTGACAGCAGATATTCAAAGGTGGCTAGGTTAGGTTTATTTATTTTCCTTTTTTCAACCTTTTTAATTACATCATGGGAAGCAACATTTACATTAAAAGCAATACTACTATGGTCAGAAAGGAGGGGTGGCAACACCTGAACAGAGTAGTAACGTCTATCCAAATCAGTGATGAATTAATCAAGCTGACTATGCCTGTTTTGAAGTTACATCAATTCTTGTATGATGTTTGAAAGTGATATGAAGGTTGTTTGACTGCAATAAATCACCTAAACATTCCTTTCAAAGGTATCATCTAGATAGTCGATATTTCAGATCGCCACAGACTACCATTGGTGAGTTCACAGTAAATTATTTTTTACTGTGCTAAAAGTGTCTTCTAGTAACTCCATAAAATTATAAAAATTGCCTTATAAGGTGGCCTATATAATGTTTATCAAAACAAATTTAAATTGCTTACATTTTATAACTGCTCCGCAACATTCAAAAACTTCCTCAACTGATAAGGCATTTAGTTTAATTATAGGGCTTATTTTATTTACACTATTTACATGTGTGAAAATAGCCTACACCACCACCAGTCGTGTTAACCCTACAGTATTCTGCAGTTTTTAGTATAGTTTTCAATTTTAAAATTCTTATTTTTGTTCATATCTAACCAAGTTTCAGCTGTACAAACAAATTCATAATCCTTATTAAATAACAAAGATTCTAAACTTTCCACTTTATTATAATTCCACTTCGTAATTTATAAATGAAAAATAAATGATTGATTGACTTAGTACAGTAGTTAGGTACAAAACTATGTAATACTTATTGCAGCCAAGCTTTCCACTTTAAGGTAATGGATTTATATTGATAATTGATTTATTTTAAAGGTACTAAGCATTTTAAAGATATGGGTGATAATAATTCAAAATGAATACCATTATAGGGGGGGGGGGGTAGTATCACTGTACCTGTATGGCGCAGTAAGAATATCATGCAATAGCAAAATTTAGTAGCAAGGGACCACTATCATGGTAATGATCGCCCACCAAAACATGTACAATGGTACTGACCCACCCACCTACCCATACATGTACAGTGATATTGCTATGCTAAAAATGTCTTCAAGTGCCAACTAAATTACTTCCTAATTCAGAATTACATTATTGAATATAAAAATAGGGATTTATCACTTAACCCTTTGAACTCGAAAGACCACTGGCAGTAACCAGTTCCCACTCCTAGACAACTCGTATTAGTCTCACAAGAATATACTCACAAGAATATTTGTGAGTTTGTTTCAAGTAAGTCTTGGATACCATCTGATCGTAAGTCATCATTTCCCTCCACATTAACTAAAGACTAAAATGCTAATGTAACTGGAATTTAAACACTAATATATAGATAATAATAAGTTTTGAAAAATGTATGGCTATTTTATTATTTTGACGACTAAATACTTAGCAACGCAAACACCACGTAGCGGCTTGCAAGCACTGAGGCAGAGAGGTTAGATATATGGAACATAACAGCTGGCTGAAATAGTGGGAAACTGACAGATGCTTAGTTTCAAAAGTTCTCAACAGGTTACACCACCTTACAGAGGAATAATATTGAAAAAGATATATTAAACGCAGAACTGAATCGTGGCCACTGACAGTGGCCGTGCGAGTGTTCGCCGATTTTCACACTGCCCACTCACAGTGGCCTTGCGATCTGGGAGGACAGTTACAATAACAAAAATGACAACCTGTCACAGAAATGGCTGTGGACAATCACAGTGGCCATACGAATCCAGAGGATATTTCTTATAAAGCCCTCTCGAGTGCAAAGGGTTAAGGACATAGCATTTAAAAACTGACCTGTTGGTGACTGTGTGGGCCAGTGTTGTCAAGGTCGTCAGTTTTCCATTCAATTGGCGATACGTTGATAGTCTGCAGGGGCATTATTGAGAAAAGCCTCAATGGTAATCATTCATTCTGTCTAAAAACACAACACAAAATTGAAAGCTGTCTCAAATGCTATTTTTAGTTATACTGGCTAAACAGTTTTAGGAAGAGAAAAAAGTCAAGAAATCATATCTGTCGAAAACTGAATTTCTAACTCATCACAGTTGAAATTTGGACAACTGATAAGCTATGAACTAATAAATTAAGCTATGTACGGTCTAAATTCTGGTTAGTATAATATTTCAAAAGAAAGATGGTTTTCTAATACCACAGTTAGAGAGTTAGAAAAGAATTAAGAGGCCAAGGCTGCACAAAATTTAATTCCCAACAGAGAAACATTCATCAGTTCTGCATAATTTATACATCATAGTTTTAATGCAAATCATGCATAGCCCATTTTCAGTCTCCTTTACATGTAAAGCTATCTCATTTATGAGTCAACTGTTTTTTATTTTTTACCATGAGTTTTAGCTAAGACCTTTGATTAAAGTATAAATATGATAACATTTTGATTGGTCAACGTGGCTCATAATATTGATAAATGAGTGGTATGCTGCAGTTTCATAATATAAGATTCAAATTATAAAATAAGCAGACGCCCGATGGACACTCATAATTTTCAAAATAATTCTAAGTACAATTAATATATAGGCATAAAGTTTAGTAATTTTTTGTTTTGATTAAAAACATTGAAATTGTTTTCTTTTGTTTTGAATATATGTTATTGTAACTAGTATATGATTTTTTTACTTATATGCTCTAACATGCTCTTAGATATCTAGTTGGTATTGAAATGCAGGTAAAGGTAATAAAAACCGAGGATGACTGGAGATTTATGCTTGTTGAAACCACAGAGCAAGTAATACAAGTGGGCATCGGCAAGCCATAACCTAGGAGTAGTTGAAGGTAGGTCTGCCATCTTGTTAGTGGCCAGATCTTCTAATGTCTCACCTTGTGGGGCATACAATTTAAAGTAAGCGCTTTGGTTGTATCAAGAACTAAGCCATTTAAAGAGCAAATAACATTTTGAAAATAAGCATGTGTCTTATTATTGGGTTTATAATGTGCAATCTAATAAAATTATTTTGTTATAACCAACAGTTTAGTTGTAACAATGTTTTTAATAAGTAGCAAACCAATTACTAAATTCAAATGATGAGAAAAAGTTTGTGTGCAACAATTTAAAAAAAAATTTCGGTCAGAGAATTTTTGTTACTGTGAAAGTTTGAGGTAGTTAATTGAGGTTTTATAACATGAAAAGATTTTGATTATAGGACAATTATTTTTCTTTGTATGATGTAAAACCATCGCACCTTAAGTTAATATAATCTCCTAATGACTTGTTGTTCGCTCTTTATCATTTGACTTGCTATATTTATTTAAATTTGTAATATAACATATATATTAAAATATATGTAAGCTATGAATATATGTCCTACGTGGACTATGCACTTGACACTCTGTACTGAGACTGTAAGTAACAAGAGGCGTCATTTTGGTGGTGACGGCCGGCTTTACCGCAGGAGGGTCTATGCCCACTCACTCTATTTGTATTATTGCTCTGTGGTTGAAACGTTGTACTGTTTTTGTCCAACAAATTAACATACTGAAGATTGTGTCATTTGTAAGACAATCATACATCCATAAGTCAAAAATATCTATCCATCCATACTTGGATTGGAGAACGATTACTGGTTAAGTGCAGTATTATATTATATGAAACTTGGATTTTTGCATGAAGTTGAAATGGTTTTTATTCATGTTTATTATATATGGTGATTGTCACTTAGTGTTTAAAATTTTACTAGGTTATTTTATATGGTATTTGGAGTAAAACAGTGGTTT